>JAYMTF010002431.1:0-18250 GCA_036897485.1 Pelargonium nanum | reverse complement strand
ACCCATCCAAGTGAATTGGTGGGAGCGGAGCGACCCGCCCGGATCCAATATTTTTAATGAGGTGTCATCACCTCATCGATGGCTTAGAATCCTCAACCCCTATTGTAATTATGTAATTAATTAGAGGTTTACTATCTCTCACTTTCTTGTGTTCTTGATTACATTCATATGCAGTTGATTCAAATCGCTTCACTTTCTTGTGTTGTTACTGCATACGGAGGAGCTTGATCAACTGTTTTATTTTCTTGTTGATTATTTTTAAGAGTTGGAACTGGCGCACTATGTTATCGTCTTTGTCTTTTTTCTTCTTTTATTTTATTGAAATCATCTACTTTTATGTAGTTTTGTGCCTTTTCATCAACTCCCTCATTGTCTTGGGGAGGTTTAACTTTTTATTGAGGGCATCCGTCAACTTGGACTATGAACACAATTCGTTCATATGTAAATGTTAGTATCGACGTTTTTTGTGTGACATGTGTACATCTTGGAAGATATGAGAAATGAGAGATGTAGTTTTGTGGTGATTCACTTTGACTTTGAATATCCCTACTAGATGTATCACTATTTTTATCAGCTTGGCTCATTTGGAAATTCAGGTCACAAATTCTTCCTAAAGTTGGAGATGAATGGTTCTACAAATCTGTTGAACCAATCAATCATGTTTCTTCTTAAGATTGATTCAAAATCCTAACACATCATGGAGTCCAACGATTGGTATTGTAGGTTCATATGGGTCGAAAAGTCATCGAGATGATGTTCGATTTATTAGCATATAAGGTGCTCTCTTTCTATATTTGATTGCATATTTTTTCGACGAAAGATGACTTTTCATATAGTTTATACCTTGTAGATGTTCTTCTCGCCCTATTTTCATTTTGGTTCTTCAAATGGGTGGAGCAATGAACGTTCTTTTATCACACTGATCGGGGGGATTTTCTTGCTCTTTCACTTTGGTGTCCAAGAGCAATTGATGTAGACTCCGACACCCTAGCTAGTACACTATTTTCCCTAATTGTGCTTAACAAAACCATTTTATGTATAAGCACGGCCACAACAGTACTTGTAATCAAACACCATAACTTATGTCTCATGATCTATTCCCGTTTATTTTATAGATCACCATCCTGTTTCTATATGGGACATAACTATATATTTTTCTGAGAATATCTCTTGCAAGATTTGGTCATACACTCATACACACAAGCCATTGCTCCAAAGTCCTAGCAAAGCACTAAAAATTGGTTTACTTCATAGAATCAATACAAATATAATTTTCGGGAGTGATATTTAAACTTTTATTATCCACACACGAAGCACTTGGAAAATTTCTCTTATTAATAAAAAGCTCCACTCGTCGATAAAGACAACAAATTGAAACAAGCCTATCGTTTCATTAATTCATTATATAACCTAAATTACACTCCCACCCACAATAGTGCCATTACGTTTGCACTAATAAAGTAAAATCTAATTTTATTAGGCCATATATGCTATCTCTTCCTTTGATTTTGCAATGTCATTGTCACTATTTAATTTTTTTCTAATGCGTCAACTCGATCAATAATATACTAATAAAACTATACAACCCTAAAGACCAAACACTAGCATATAAATATATTCAACACATTAGCAACATGAAATCACAACATTTGAGTTGAAGAAGAAGATCATATCAACCACGTATCAACTATCACCTGGCTAGCCACTACCATTTTCGTCCCTCATGGAAGCTCCTCCGGCGACGGCGACGGCCGGCAACAACATGGAATGGAGGATCAACGTCGGCGACGGGACATGCAAGGAGTTGACGCCGGAGTGTGGGGTGCTAAGGAGAGTGTGGTTGGGTTTTAAGGGTTTGGTTGGAGCTTTCGTGTTGAAGATATGGAGGTTTTTGGAGAAGGCTTGGAAGATAGGTGTTGCTGAGCCTAAGAAGGTGATCCATGGAACCAAAGTAGGGCTGGCTCTTTCAATTGTCTCGTTCTTCTACTACATGAAGCCTTTGAATGATGGTTTTGGTGGCAATGCCATGTGGGCCGTCATGACCGTTGTGGTTGTTTTCGAGTACACTGTCGGTAAGTAGTCAACACAACATTAAACTTAAGGTACTCGAAATATAAGAAAAACAATGATCAGCTACGAGATATTGTCCAAATAATCAGTTTGGACCCACTCGCAAAAAATCAGCTACAAATCCAACAGCTATAGACTAGTCTCCGTAGTTGTTCCGTAGCTGATTAAATCATCATCAACTACGCATTTTGATCAATCGTAGTTGGTCTATGTTTTTCTTGTAATGAATTGTTCTTTATTAACCTGGTTAACGTAGGATTGATGATATATATTTGTGGCATGCACTGACAGGTGCAACATTATGCAAATGCATTAATAGAGCAATCGGCACTTTCCTAGCTGGTTTGCTCGGAGTTGGAGTTAACTGGGTCGCCGATCACTCAGGGACAGAGCTTGAGCCTGTAATTCTTGGAATCTCACTTTTTATTCTAGGTATATATATCTTGAAACCTTAGCTAGAAATTAAAGTACTAATGTACATGCAGTTGCTGATTTTTGTTTGGATACATTTGCAGCTTCTGCAGCAACATTTTCTCGATTCATACCAAGCGTGAAGGCCCGGTTTGATTATGGAACTTTGATCTTTATTCTGACCTTTAGTTTAGTTGCGGTTTCGGGTTACCGGGTGGATAAATTGTTTGAACTGGCTCGCGAAAGATTGTCCACCATTGCCATTGGAACCTCCTTGTGTATCATCATCAGCATGATCTTCTGTCCCATCTGGGCTGGCGACCAGCTTCATCATCTCATCACCAATAACTTTGAAAAACTTGCTGATTCATTGGATGGTACGTACGTTAATTAGTTTACATGATCAAGATTGTTAGAGATGCTTTTCTTGATTCTAATTCGTCAAAATACACACATTCTTGAATTCAGGATGCGTAACTGAGTACTTCAAAGACGAAAATGCTACAACCGGTGAAGACGATAATGATGATGATATTAAAAAGAAAATGCAGGGATACAAATGTGTACTTAATTCAAAGGCCACAGAAGACACCATGGTATGCATATATATAACCCGACTTAAGATCTGTTAGAAAACCAACTCAACTAAAACCTCAAGCTGAATGCAGTCCTCGTTAATATTTTCAATATTATTATCAACACATCATCTGACATGCAAGCCCGTAATGACTGCAGGCCAACTTTGCGAGGTGGGAACCGGCGCATGGTAGGTTCAACTTCAGACATCCATGGAAGCAGTATCTCATAATCGGAGCCTCACTGCGTAGTTGTGCTTATTGCATAGAAACTTTAAGTGCTTGTGTTAACGCGGATACTCAGGTAATTATTTAGCCTTTCGTGCATGAAAACTTGTTAATTAGCTAGGTTTGATAATGTGATTAAAGTGTGATTTTCTTGGACGTTCAGGCACCTGAGTACCTGAAGAAGCATCTGCGAAACACATGCAAGACAGTGAGCACCAAGTGTTGGGCCATCTTGAAAGAACTGGCAGTGACAATGAAGAGCATGAAGAGATCAACCAAGACAGAGATGTCAGTGGCAGAGATGAATTTAGCCGTTGAAGAACTGAAAAATGTTTTGAAGTGCCTTCCAAGCCACGTAATAGCACCCCCTCCAGGATTAGCCACCACCAGTCCCATAATGGGAATTGTTCCGCTAGCCACACTCGCATCAATGCTGATAGAGGTTGCTGCAAGGATCGTAACGTGCGTGGACGCGGTTGAGGAGCTCGCGCAACGAGCTCGTTTCAAGAACAGAAAGTCCAGAATCCAGCCAGCAAACACAACCCTCAGTCATAGCCAAGATGATGAAGCCATGAAGGCCCTACCAAAGGTCTGAGTTCATCATTAACATGATCAACCACTTGTTATAGATTCATATATAAATGTGTGTAAAGTTTAGTTAATGAATCAAGATTCGAGGGCCTGGGATTTGATACCATATCTTGAAGCTAGCTCTGTAAAACTAACTACTCATTATCGATGATGGTGACATGAAGTTGTTTTTTCATGCAATGTAATGTGACCAAGATATTATAAAGAACATGACAAATTTATGGACTGTCCACTTTCTCTCGTCTCGTGCATGCTATATTATATATAACTAAGCGTGCATGATATCAGTAAAATATTACAACACGTACGTACACTACCAAACTACAATTATCTATTCATTTGTTGCTTTGTGGAATGTTGCATTACAGCAGGCAATGCACCAACCTTTTCATTTCCATGCGTTTTCCACTTCCACACCATATATGACATTTAGTATTGATATTGTGCACACATGCATCATGTGTCACATTCTCATCTTTCAGATGTGGTGGATTGTTTATGTAGATTTGTTTTTTAAAAGAATATGAAACACAGAGAGCAAGGAGTCTCAGCCGTAGAGTTTACGGTTCAAACTCAATCGAGACAAGATCAGATTGGATTCATACAAACGCTCTACGCCCACAAACTCAATGGGACAGTATGAACGTGTCAAACTCTCGCAGCCTTGATTGAGTATCAACCATTAACTTTATGGCTGAGACTTGTGCACTTTCCGATATCCTCACTCTCTAGAGCTATATATATAGAGAGAGAATTCTTTGAGTCCTCGTGATCAGACAAGTAGAGGAACCCAATTTCAGTATAGTAACACAGCTTTATCTCATACAATGAAGATCCATAAACTGCAACAATTGAACAAACTGGCACAAACATTCTATTACAGCAAACTGCTTAATGCCACAGACTGAATGAATGCTTTCAACATTCTTGCACACTTGAACTAGTATATATATAGTATTTGTACAACAAACTACAGAGAAGTCCATTATTCATCTCAATGATTTCCTATTGATATGCTGATCGGGTGAAACTCGTGTCACCAAACAATCTGTTTGTTTGAAGCTTCGCTCTCCTCGTTGTTTTCTTCCTCGCAAAGGACTTCCCATCCGAGGTTCACAGCCAAGTCCTCCACAGCAACCTTGATCACGTCAGTTCGAACACCTATATCAGTCGCATACCTGCTCATGCAGTACATCCCAGCTGTCACTGTTGCCACACCGACTGGACTTGGCATCAGCAACTTGAGAGGAGAAGAAAGAAGGGCGGCCAATGGTGCGCCAATAACAGAAGATGCCTGACCGCTTCCTCCAACGCCCAACCTGTCAGCTATCAGAAGGCCTGTTTTGCAGTACAGAGCAAAGTCCTCACAGTTATTTTGGAACACATCATAATTCCCAAATCCATTTTGGAGAAGATGCATTGCTCGGTGAATAACTGCTTCTGTCGGGTCAGATGTAGCAGTGGTGCACGTCCCACCCCGTACTCTTGTCAGGAAAACTGAAGGGGTGACCCCATACTCAAAGCAATAAAGGTTGCCTCTTCCAAGAAAGCAGTCGAGGCAAGAGAGGACTACCCCGCTGTTAGGTTGCCTGAAACCACAGTCAGGAAAGGTAGGGCAAGATGATGGAAGGTCTGATGTTGAATCATAGAAATCAGAAGATTGGGCGCTAGAATCCAGGTTGCGCTCAGGCCTAAAATGAACCACCTTGCTTCCCCCAACAAAGATACCTGTAATGTTTGACATCCCCAATAGCTCATGAGTATGTTCATCAAACCACAGAAGGAATTTTTACTCAACAAACGATATCAGAATAAGATATTCCGCAAAATGTCCAAGTACAGTTGCATTTGCATCGTTAAGACTGTTGAAATTTAAAGGAGACATATAACATGAGGGAGAGCGATAAATGGAGTGAAGAGAGTTGACACAAGAAATATGTGGAACGGCCATAAGGTCTACATCCACACGGACCACACCCATAAGACCAAAAGGTTAAATATGTTCTATTGTTCTCACTTATAACTTGATGTGTTAAGTGTAAAGGACCCATATTTATAATGGGTGTAGAAGAAATAAACATATCAAATCTCATGATACATTAGAAATCAACATATTCCAACAAATACAACAATAAATTCAGCTCAGCATGGAGTTCTACAAAATGAGGGGTGACTTGTCTAGAAATCAACCCTAAAGGAACTTTTGACTGTACTCAATGATCAATCCATGTGAAGTTTTCAACATACCTATTGCTAGTACACATATCTAAGGAGTCATTAAATTTAGGCAACACCTAGGTGTGCAAAAAAATTGTTCACCAACATATTCATTGATATCATTTTCAATGTTCATCTAAACATTTTTTATTTTCACAAATTCTTTTAAAACATTTAGACAAACATTGAAAATGGTATCAACAAACATTGAAACATGTTCGTGAATCGTGAACAATTTATCTTTTGTGCACTTAGGCTTTCCCCTAAATTAATCATATGCCTTTATATTCAGATTCACTTAATCTAAATTCTACCTAAAGCATTCAAATCAAGCCACCGAAGCTATTTTTCTATAGGAGAACGGAATGAGATACTATAAACCTGAAAAGAGGATGGAAAAGAACCAAACATAAACATGTATGTAGGTGGGATATACGGAATACAACAGTATCACAGAGAATAAGGCCAGGAGACCACTAAGGACATTCTCCAGCGGCAAACAACTCCAATGCACATCATTCAACTCAAGACAATACGAAACAGACCGACTCAACTGCAACCTGTAAAGCAGTACTTACTAAGGAGACTATTCCTGAATGCTGTGGAGAACAAAACCATATCACTCAACCTCTGCTCCCATCACCAATCTTTTTTTCTATGGGTACAAACTAGAACCGAACAAGCTAGACACGGGCACAAACCTGAGTGGACTGTAAGTAGAGACTGGCCAAATGGAACGTACGAAACAACGGACAGAATCTTACAAAGCCAAGAGGCCGAAACAAGTCAGATAAAGCCGAACAGGTCAAATAAGGTTGAACAAGTCAGATAGGCTGAATAGGAGCAAGCCGACAGGTCCATTAGGCCCAAGGTGCCAACAAACAGGCCCATAGAGCCCATAACCATTAGGCACAATGTTGACACATTACCTCTCTGCCTAGAAAGAGAAAACAAGTCCTAAAAGGCAGTTAGTTAGATGAAATTAGAAAGTAGAGTCCTAATGGGAAGGGTAAACTCACTCATATATTCCCCACTTTATTGTTGATTTACTTTTGTTCATATATATAGGCATATAGCTTACCTGAGATCTGACTTAAGCATCGGAGGGGTTTCGAGAAAGAAGACTTCACTATTTTGCAAATCGCTTATGGACGTACGAAGCACAGTAAGGATAGAGAGAGAGGAAGCCAAGCAAACCAGACGGACAGGAAGACTCAATCGGAAACTAGAAAAGCAAACCTGGAGACCTGGAGCTTGAATTTCGATCATCGATGTTTTGTGGGGCAAATACATTTGGTGAACCCGACGTGAATTGAATATGCAACCTTCCAAGTCAGAAACTCTTGAGTTTGATATAACAAGAGCACACGAGGTATTAGGGAGAAAGTCCAATCCTAACTATCTCACCCTTAATTCTTACAAAAATGAAAAAGTGGGCACTCATTTGAAGATTTTTTTTATCAAAGATAATTTCAAATTAGGATCCAATTTGTGCATAATTTCTTAAAGCATTTTAATGCAATTGAAAAAGCTTTACATGGCGCCATGCTAGTTTTTTTTTTTTTCCGAAAAGGGTGATATAGAAATAATCTGAAGTGAAGATCTTTGCTGATCTCTGTATAAAGTTATTTCCCTACCAAACATTTACAAATTACAACCCAGTACTCCCTATAAGCTGCTAAATGCTCCTTATCAGTAATCAGACTGTATGGACATACATATTATATAAACTATGAAGCATCATCCACTACAGCTGTATACTAAAGTAATGAAGAGGAAGCTCTAAATACTAAATTGGCATATTGTGTTAGGGCTTAAGTAAATCTGAAGTAGAATCTCATCAATTAGGCCAAAGAGTTGCATTAAACTCAAAGAAAACCTAAATCAAGAAAAAGCAGTAGAGAAGACCCATTTAGCAGTTGAGAAATTGGAAAGGAATTAGAAGAGATACCATGGTGAGAGTAAGCAAAGACAGCTCTGTAAGTGTAGATGTGGTCTCCTGCTTTGATCTCATCTCTCTCAACTCTGTTGCTCAGGATACCCATCTTTCTCTCTCTCAATTCTGCTCTCCAAATCCAAGCACTGAAAGTAAAATGCCAAGTCTGTGTATTGTTGGGTAACAAAAATGGCACTCCACTCCAGACTCCAGTACAAGACTACTGACTCAGTCAGATAAATAATTCAAAATATAAAAATGTAAAAGAGATGTGGGCTGATATAATTGGATGACAAAAGGGTTTGCTCAACTAATCTTTTTTTCTTTTTTAAGGAAATGCCAATCAAACCCCTCTCACTCTATCCCTAATTCTACAAATGAATTGCTACATTTGATTTGAAAATTCAGTAGGAGGCAAATAATTCCATTTATTCCAATTTAAATATACTAAATTTTCACATATTCCTATACCTACAAAAAATGTGCCGTGTCTCCTTCAAAAACATTTATATGACAGACGGGTTATATCAAAATCTTCGTTGAAAAACTAAGTTTGATTTCTAAACGCATTTGACAATGATTTTTAAGTTAAATTATTCAATATAAAATTGCATCCATATCAGTGTCATTTCATTTCTCGCAAGGCAATCGGTGACGGCGCTTTGGTGGGGAGTAGGAAGTAATTTAAGGAGCTTTGGATTCTTTGCCATGTTTCCAAGTTATTCTCCAATCTCCTCCTCCACCGCACCCACCTAACTTTTTCATTTTTATTTTACTTTTTTGTCCCCAACATCATTTTTTCTCATCCGCAGTGTTACACTGAGATTCGAACCTGAAACCTGGAACGACTCAGTGAAATCAACCATTTGCTATATTGAGTGTTTGTCTAGCAAAATGTATTTGTTTCAGCAATTACCATCCCCAGTTCAGTTGCATCTAGAATGGAGGAACTCAGATCTGGGACTCTCATAGTCAACATTCCATTGCATTCATATATGAAAACGAAAATGATAGCTCCTGCTCAGCTTCACTGTTAAAGCCAAAGGTTAGAAAATGTCTGAAATTTATTTATTTAGTTCTCACTCATTATTCAACATTCATAATGTCACACCAACAATTCATGTATTGTGGTGAAAAACAATTTGAACAACTTCTACAACGAACAAGCTATAAATAAAAATGGGCTTAAAGCTACCTTCTGATCATAACACATCATGTTGTACATCTATATGTTATTCTAGGAAAATGTTCCAGTTATACACTTTCACATTGAAGTTAGGATCTTCTTCTAGCAATTGTCTTAGTTGATTTGCACACCCTGCATCCTTGGCAAGTAGCAAAGCAAATCCCCCGCCGCCCGCACCCACAAGCTTATACCCACAGCAATAGGGGTCTGCAGCTGCAAAAAGACTATCAACAAACTCATTGCTGCAATACGGGTCCAGTTCCTGATGCAATCGCCAAGCTTCCAACATTATTTCTCCTATCTCGTCTATATCACAGTTCATTAGAGCTTCCCTCCCAATCTTTGCCAATTCAGCAAGCCGTTTGATACTGGATACAAGAAGATTATCCCGTTGAAGATATCGCATTACCACCTTCTGAAGGACCTGGTGTGCAAGTCTAACCTACAATGCAATTGCAACCACAATTTTTAAAAAAGAAAGCCTAATTGAAAGATTTTGTTTTCAAGCTGGGTCAAGAAACCAATTTATCTTCAAGTCACATTCACATAAACTACAAAAATGATGTGGATGATGATAGAAAACTATTATCTTAAGATGCGTCGTTTCTAACCCAGTTCTTCTGATCGGGATCAAACTATCTTTATAATGAATCTATGTAAGTTATGAGAACATTGCATGCTTAGGCCAGTTATTGAATGGGCAGAGATTGTTTTGTCTAATATTAGAAAATAAAGCATACTTACTTGACCAGTAAAAACCACAAGCAACCGCTCCTGCAACTGAGAAATCAAAGGAGGTGAAGCTAGCAGTGGCATAACTTGGAGCCGCAATGGTATTCCAGGAAAACTAGTAGTGACTTTAATCCCAGGATACAAACCCCCGATTTGATCCTGCCAGCCTCCTCCTGTACCCATGAGCTGCTCCAATACCAGAACAAGTCTGGCAACGTTTTCATTGCTTTCATCCCCATCAGTTATTTGGAGAAGTCCTTTTACAACAGCTGCAGCCAAGATGCTCGAAGTCCCCAAGCCACTACCACGAGGAACATTGGCCCATGTCTTTATTTGCAAGCCTGTGCGTAGGAGAAGGTTATCATGAATAATACCAGTCACTATCAACGCAGACTTGACTAGCCGAAATGGATCATTGCTGTCAAAGGGACTAACAATAGAGGTAATGTCTTCAACATGTAGCTGGTTTCCAGCATCATCGCTAATCAATACTCCGGTTGTTTTTGTTGTCTCTATTATAGTGCCAATAGGAAGAGAACCTTCTAAACTTATTGCCATATTCAGAACACAACCAGCACGCTCTAAACTCCACGGAGGAGTATCACTCCAACCTCCAACAAAATCTACTCGGACCGGTAACTCAACCTTTATTCTTCTGAGGTGGAAAGACTGATCCCCAATACCATCTGAGTTGTTCTCATGTGCTGAACCATTGATGCTGCCCGGAGACTCCAAGAGATGCTCTACAAATGAAGAAAACTATTGTAATCTATGGAAATCAAATCAAATCCAACAATATACAAACTCTAAATGAGTTGTACAACAAAAATTGATATTATTCCAATACAAAAATGTAACGACTATATGTTACAAAGGAAGGGCAATACAGGATTTGATGTTCTATTAAAAATCCTACTCTTTCTCAATTTTCATTTGTTAACATTTTATAGTTAGTCTGACAGCGATATTATATAAAACATGAATATTTAATTCTTACCTCTAAATCCATATCTTACTGCAGAAGCAGTCTCATCAGCAACTGCAGCCCAGACTTTGTGTTGCAACTTGCTAGCTGTTACTTCATCTTTACATGCTCGAAGAAGATCAACTTGCACCTGGTATGCCCGACTTTTAGGAAGAATATTAGAGTTTTGCTCCTGAATCTTGGGGCACATATCTAGAAAGTCCTTACAAGTTTCAACTCCCAAAGCTTCTTTTTGCAAAATTTCTTCACATAATTGAGTTAAATTGCGCCCAAGCATGCCATAATTTATGCAGGCTTTAGCAATTCCTGCTGCAAGATCTGCTTGATGATTGCTAGACCCAATGCACATTTTTGAAAAATCAATTGATCTATGTAATTCTTCCAAACTAACACGCCGTGAACTTTTCCATAACTGAATCAAGTCTTGGGTTTTTTGGTCACTTAAACCCATCAACCACATTGCCAGTTTAAGCATCTCAAAATAAGAAAGAATGGGGAATAGCTTTGCATTCCATAAGCACTTCTCCTGGATACCAGTGGAACTCCAGAGGTCACTCTCTTGAATGCTTGAATCATGCAAGACCTTCTTCCAGGGTTTACCACAGAATGTCCCGTCTTTGGAAACTGAAATTTTTGGGTTATCATGGAGGCCACAATACACTATGACTCTTTCAGTACATCCTACCAAGGGAACTTCCCAAATACAGTGGCGATCTGGAAGCAAGAATCTGTATGAATCGGGTTGTGGCCCATCACTGTCTTCAGGTATATTTATACCAACAACAATGGATTGGGAACCAATTTGTGTTCCAGATGATACAGATGAATCGTATATAAGAGAGTCTTCCCCAATTGAGACACCAGGTGCAATTTTGCTAGAAAGAACAACTGCTGATGTTGCAATATCGGATACAGTGGTCGCTGGTATAGAGCACAAATGTCTTTGACCAACAAGTCCTGAAACAGCCCCACTTAGGTGATCCAATATTTCGCTTGAGGTTCCAAAATGTAAGAATGATAAATCATCTACAAAAAATGATACAGAAAGGAGAACATCAACAAACAAAATCATTAGGAATATGCTCATGCTTAGTAACAATTGATTATACATATAATACTGAAACATTAATGTTTGACCTACAAGCACAATAGCTGAACATGTTTTGTTTCCCCAATCTGCTGACCAATTCTGTGCCCAGAGGGCGCCGATGCAACCAATCATGTTTTGCAGGTACCCAGGCTGCTACCAGATCTTCATATAAACTCATCTGTACATAATACGATGAGATAGTATATGATTAATGATTGTGTGAAAACAAGCTCATAGAAACCCATGCACAGGATCTTATCAAAGGATATTGACATGGATTTTTTATATAAAGGGCGAATCCAGATAGTTTGGTTGTGACGTGTAATGAAAACAATTGAGTACAACAATAATGAACAATGAGTTTGTTTAAGTTACAGGAACTATACATTAAATGGAATTTAGAAGAATGGGATTTTCAAAATAGAACCCAACAATTACTGTGGGACTCAACTTAGTGGTGCTTAAAGAGGGCCAATTGTCGCTTATCGAAAACGTGCCAATTGTCACGAAAGGTGTTTATAATCAGCATAATTGATCTAACATTCCACTGCAATTGAGTGACAGAAAACTCCAGATTGTCACATACACCAAAAAGGTATGCTGGTACCAACAAATGTTCATTCAGCAGGTACAGAATAATTGCATACAACTTTCGCAGAGACAAGTCCTTAAAAACTAAAATAATAAACCAGGACAGTAGAAATTAAATAAGAAGTGATTCACAACCATATAGATCCAAGCTGACAAGCAGGAAATAAGTAGGGAGACAAAAACATGTAACCATCCATGATATATCTAAACTGATAACAAATAAAAGGTTCATCAAACAATATTAGACAAGAAAACTTCTAGCGCTACAGCCTTCCCTCCTCCACTAGTGCTAAATAAATTGAGTAACTTAATTGATACAACTCAGACAAATGAATATGAGGTCTGCATCTTAATTTTCCTAAAGATTGCTCATTAGTCATCACTTATAATTCTCATGCCTGAGACACATCCTACAAGCAATCAAGTCTGGTTATAGACAAAGAGACATTTAATATATATAGGTATACAAGTTTTCTTCAAGAAGCAAAATAGAGGGGGAAATGAAGGAAGAAAATAGTATGTTACCTCTTGTTTGGTACTTAGAAGTTCAGAAATCATTGATTGGCAGGAGCATGAAAGCTTAACAAGCTCCAACCATGCTTTACCTCTAACTGCTATAATTCCGGTGTCGAGCAATGTTCTGCCATCATCAAGAACTGCCTCATTCTTAACAAGCTCATCTACACTAGGTTTTTGCAGAAGATTGTCAACTAAACAGATGGAATAATTTTTAGAGAGGGTCCCATGTTTTGACGCCACAATAACACCATGGTTAGAAGCAATGTCAAGAGTGATGGGAACGGTGATGATGCAGGATGTATCCTCTGGGAGAATCATAGAGGAAGCATCAAAACATGGAAGAACATCCCCAGTCATAATGAACAAACCACCTGCAAACAACAAAGATGGGTAAATAAATCCATAGTTTCTGTAACTATGTAGTAAGTGGCACATGATACAGATTTGCATAAACATAACCAGCATTTATACACAAACATGTATCTCATTCAACAAAAAATATTAATGATCTGATAATAAAGCCAGGATCCACAAAAATTACTGGGAGAACGCACTACTAGTTGAAATTGTCCAACACGTTTAATTGCAGTTTGTAAAGGCCAACAGTAATTTAAATTAATGCGCCCAAAGAAACAAACTAGTCACCAGCTACAATTTAACAGAGATTTTCATGAACAACAATCATAAACATCCAATAGGCATGTGTTTACTATTTATAAACATGTATCTCATGCAACATAAGATACTAATCATCTTCAAACAAACTCATAAAACCACAAAGATTGATAGCATGCATCACCCTCCCACATGCCAATAATAATCAGGGCCCACACAGAAGCAGACTTGTTACCAACTACCATGCAAACTATAATCCTCTCCCGTCACTTTAATCCTTAAAGCTGTATCTAGCATAATGATCCCCTGGAGTCCAGAAAGTGGAAGAGGAACCTATCTTCTATTTTCTTTATCAGCCAGGGATTAGGAGAGAATAACTTGGTGTAGTATCGCACAGCAATTCACTGGCAGGTAATTAAATTCGTCTGAATATAAGAAACAGGACAAATAACCTTCTTTTTTAAAAGCTTGTCTAGCACAAGAAGCAATAGCAAGTATGTGGTCAAAAAGCAGCGGAACAGGCCCATCAGGGTCATCAGCTGCCAAATATGGAAGTGGCAGGAAGACTTTCCCCATAGGATTTGCCCACGGAACCCTTTTGGAGTCACCTCCAGCATGAAGCAATAATATATGTTTTTTGGCCATGAAGTTAATCATTGACAGGAGAGGAACTTCATTGTTGAGCTTGGACCTTTCATGTGCCACAGTAGATCCAGAACTGCCGTTGTTTGCAGCTCCTACCTGTTGATCATAATTTCATAAATGTCTCATCAAAGCTAGCAACTGAAATAATTTATCAATAGGAACTTAGATGCTAAAAGACTTCCACAGTTGAAAGACAGTAGCAAAGCTGGGAAACAGAACTGTAAATAAGAAAATAAATTTGCACACGACATTGCATGAAAATTGATACTCAAACAGATACCTCCACTACAAATATGATGTATTGTTCTCACCATAGGTTTACTATAAAGCACCAACTGAGATAACCCCACAAGTGGGATTGCTCTTTTTAAGGTTACAATGACAATGATAGTATATTAAGGCTCAACTTGGATCTGCAGAAATTTGAGTAGAGTGCATAATAGTTGATAAAATAAAGGTCTGTTTGGATTTGCAAATCTCAAATTCAATGTAAAGAATTTGGATTTGGCTCAAATCCAACAGAATTCAAAACACACCTAGAAGATGAGATTTCAAATGACACATCTGAAATTTCATAGTTCCCAATTGTACAACACATTTCAAAATTCAAATCAAATAAGAAGGGTCCAAATGCAACCTAAGAGAAATTAAATTCCATTTTCATTTTGCTAATGCTTCCTTCAACCTGTGCATAATCCAAACAAAGAGAGTAAATTGATTGGAATGGTAAATCTAGTCTAGGAAAGATTCATTGTAGTACATCCTTGCATTAAAAGACATTTGGCATTCTATTGCAATTTTGCAATAGAATGAATGCAAAATGCTATCCTTTACAATTGTATAATTTTCCCCAACATTAGCACCTAACATAACTGGTCCCTAATGATTATGTTGGAAACAGAACAAAACAAGCCATCTCCTATACTTCTATCTTCCAATCAGCACCAAAGCATCAAGTAGAGCAGTTCGTTCAAAATTAACTTACCTAAGCACTAAGATCAGTGATTCTAGCTCAAATTATGCATCTTAGCAACAACAATTTCACTCACACCAACAAAATTAACCGTAATTGAACTACCTCTTGCTCCAGATCGATTCCGGAGTCCTGATAGTGTTTGGATAGAGCGAGGATGGCATTGAGAGTGGCAGCTCCAGAGCCGATCCGCTGGCCGTCGGGATCAGGGACGGCGAGTGTGACAGTGGAGGTGGCGATCCGGCCCATCCGCTTGGCCCGGCGGAGCTGCCACTCGTAGAGCTGGGCCTGCTCGGGGCTGGCGGCGGTGAGGACGATGGCGTCCCAAGTAGGAACCCTGGAGGGGTGCCTGACGGAGAGGCGGAGACGGAACCATGACTTGCGGAGGATTGCGGCGAGGTCGGCCTTCTGTTTGGCTGCTCTGGATAGTCTTAATTCTCGAGTCGCACCATTTTCTTGCATTATCCCGGAAAGTGTGGGAAAATTTTAGCACCAAGAAATGGAAAGAGAAGTGAAGTAGCAGAGCAAGTCAGGAGATTTTTTTAATGATCGGCGGGTAATTATCGGCTTGCTCATCAACCACCATGTGTGATGTGTGCTTGTAGTTTGTACAGTGGAAAACAGAAATGATTATATAAAGGGAAAATAAAATTGTAAATAAGGAACTTTTATTTATTTATTATTATTTGTTATTCTCATAGAAGTATGGAGATTAATTATGTGATAAAGGCGAAATTAATGCTTACCAAAATTAACAGAGGGAAAGAAAATTATTTATTTGGCTTGTTTTGGGTAGCATTAAATGAAAAAATTGGATGTCAAACTTAGAGGGGCATGTATGTATATTTTTATGCTCTTAACTGGAGAAATTGGATGTTTGTTGTAAAAATACGAACTTTTAATATCATTTAATCTTCGTCTCATTGTATAATATATAGTTTATGAAAATATTTTTTTAATGAAATAATAATTTTATTAACATCAATGGCTGTTACACTCTTCACAAAAAACAAATTTGACATAGAACCAAATACTCTTATACGAGTAGTCTGATTCGCAAATATCAAATGTGTAAAAAAATGATCGACTATCATATAGTAATTAGTTGAAATTTCAATTGCAAGAATGAGACAGTAAGACTAGCAATTGTCTTCTTCAAAAGCATATGTCAATATCAAACAAAGTTGATCAACTTATAACGGAAAAAAAATTCCAAAACTAGGAAAGACAAAACAAACTAAATTCTCTAGGGAATGACTCAATGGTTAAGACACACACTTTTCTGTGAGAGGTCGCGGGTTCAACTCCTTGAGTCAGGTGGGATGAGGTTTTAAGAAGAGAGCTAAAAGATAACAAAACTACTAAAATACACTTTAAAACAAAATGACATGAGAAAAAAATACAACGTAAGAGATTGTACGTTGCATTGCTAAATGATGGTAGAAAGAAAGAAATATATTTTTTTTTTGGACAAAAGGAAATAAATATTTAATGACAAAAAGGAACAAAATGGGAGTATTTTCTAATAAGGGATATTTTTTTAAGGAATATGGAAAGAGGGAAAGAAAATAAAATAAAAATTTTACTTAATGCTTTTCTATCCACGACTTCTCAATTCATTAATCAAAATAATAATTTATTTATTTTAAAGTAATAATAATTTTAAATTTATTTCATTATGTCATTATCTTTTTTTTTCTAAAAAAAATATTTTCAGATCAAACAAACAATTGAACTTGCTCCTTTAAAAAAAACAATTTAACTTGCTACAAATAAATAAGGTGAATCTTCATCCAAGAACTAAATCATTTCTAAGTTAATTTTATAATATAAAAAAATCACTATTCAAGTCATATTTCTAGAAGAAATAAATTAGATAACATCAATTTTAAGGAATTGTCATATGTAAAATAATATATATGCAGGAAAGTATGTACCTAATTTACTATCTATATAGTAAACTAAGGAATTGTCATTTGTAAAATAATATATATGTAGGAAAGTATGTACCTAATTTACTATCTATATAACCAAAACAGATTGAGCCAAATGGTTTAAACACTTCTGAGTTCGAGTCTCCCTGCTGACAGTATGAAATGAATTATTTGAATTTGAAGAGAAAAGCTACTCATGTTGTGTACCTCAACTGATCAATTTTCTTTTTTACTATCTATATATTTTATATACATCAACTTAACAACAAACCAGCAGCCATTAATACTAATCTCTTGGTTTTAAACAAAGTTTAAAAATTTTAAAAATAAAACTAATTAACCTCTTCCATGAAAAAGGTAGATAAATAGAACCCTTAAATTGGCCTCTCAATTTAATTTGAAGATGACTCTTTGTTGGTTAGTTATTGTGTTGATATTTACTTGAAAAATTGTCATTTTAAAACATCTACTTTCATTTGTGTCCTATCTTTCTCAATATAGAATATTCTTAAGAAACCTTTCTCCTAAACCACCGACAGTGCATACTTGTCACCGGAGGGAAATATACAGTTTATTTAGTTGTTGAGTAATTGAAAATTTTGCTTAGTATAGTAATTTTTCAATTGAAAATGAAAAAGCTGTTTTATAAGGTTTTTCAATAAAAAAAGTTATTATTATTTATTTCACGTTTGGCAAAGCAGGTATACATAAATGTTTTTTATTTATTAATTTAAAATTAAAAAATAATGTTTTCTAAATAAATTTTATAATTTCTCCAGATTCTTCTCAAAAAGCAGAAACTGAAAATCAAAAACAAAAACAGAAAATAAAAACTTTACTTAGCAATTCAATAGGGCCTAATCTGTCGTATAGTTTTAAAAAAAGTGGGCAAGTCTCTCATCTGGAGAGTTAGGAATTAGGGTTCCATAGTTTAAGTGAGGCGGCGGCGGCT
>JAYMTF010002430.1:0-18264 GCA_036897485.1 Pelargonium nanum | reverse complement strand
GTTAAAACTTGATAGGGAGAACTTTGCCGCCCTTGTGGTCCTACCCGGCTCGAATGATGATTAGTCTGAATGTGGTAGAACGGCTTAAAGGTGCTAACCGCTAGTTTACGGACCGGCTCAGGAACTTCATGGTTTAGACAAAAAAAAAACGGTTGAAAAAGAAGAAAAAACAGGACATAAAAACAAAAAAATATTTACATATATAAATCAAGAAAAAATTAAAAAGCTTGGTGGTTGACTGGTTGTATCAACACTACCTAAAAACAGTGAAATTCTTACACATCCCACTTCTTTAATTACACAAAAATAAATATTTAGCATAAAGATTACCAAACATGAAATGACAAAATTACCCTTAGTCCTCAAATTCTCCTAAGCAAAAATGTTTTATTTTTCCATCGCATTAACAAGCAAGACACAAGAAAACCAAATGTTTATAATTGATAATTGACGATTCCTTTTATAAAAACACGAAAATTGACCGTATTTTAATTATCAGACAATAATATCGTACGCCCACATCGAAAACACGACAAAACACATACGCTCGAGGACATATACAAATCCAGCTTCCAAAAAAATTACTACACTATGACCCCAAAAATTTGTAATTTCTTAACAGGAAGGGTATTTTGGTCATTTCATTTATTTTTTCCTTTAAAGAAAGAGAATTTACCCGAGAAACAAACAGAGGAAGACCGTTAAGTCTCTGTTTCTCGGCTCTGCTTTTTCTCACTCAACCTCCTCCCCTGTTTCTTCCATTTTTACCAATTAAATTCACAAAACCAAGTCGGTCAATCAATCCAAAAATTCTATAAATCCCCACCAATCCAACAACCCAATTCTCATTCAAATCTTTAATTTCACACCCAATTTTTATTTTTCTCAAATGGCACATTCATCGGTGAAATTCTCTGTGTATACTCTGTTTCTTGTTCTTGCTCTGTTTTTTTCATTTTCGTCTGCAACAACAACTACACGAGTAACACAACACCACACCAGTGGCCACCACTTTCTCTCATCTTTTACAGCTAAAAAAGACGCAGAGGATCTCATTCGAGGCCTCAATTTGTTCCCGAAAGACCCGATCAATATCGCCCGACACGACCCATCACTCGCAGCAATTTCCGAGCAACAACAGCTCGTTGAGAAGCGTTTCCGGCTCCCGGTTTCCGGCGATAATTCCGTTAAAGATCTCGGTCACCATGCCGGATACTATCGCCTTCCCCATTCCAAAGACGCAAGGTAATTGCAACTTTGAAGCTCAATTCGGTTCAATTTTGATCATGAATTAAGAAACAGAGGAAGGTTTCAAAATAATTTTTTATTGCGTTTTGTTCTCATGATTCGGTTAAATCATAATCGGTTCGGTCTGGTTTTATAAATCGGTTCAATTGATCCCGTTCAAGGCCCGACATTAGTCAACTTGATCTTCGGTCCCTAATTCAATTAACAATTTGGTCGGTCTATTCCTAGACCAATGCACACCCCTATATGGACCGAATGTATTTTGTTCGAGTTTTTGTATGATCTACTGTAAACTCATTCGAACAAATTAGAAAAAAAAATTTTTGTTGACGTGACAATAACGTGACATTTAACTTATTTTAAATGAGACAATTTTGAGACAAAATTGTATAATCGAATAAACAATTTGGACAAAATTGAGGCGATGACCACATCCCTTAATCATAGAATTTTGTTCCAAAATCGAGTATCGATACAAAATAAAATAAAACGGTCGAGGAACCGAAATGAAACGTTTTTGTTTCTTCCATTATGCCGGTCCATGACTAATAACCGGTCCAATCTTCGGTTCAAATTTTGATCCTCATTCAAATTTATTGCTTATAATTACCATTAATTGCAATGTTGTTAAATGATCATATTCATTACAAACATCCAAAAGGTTGGCCTCTTTTAATGCATAGACACAAAAAGACAACCTGAGACTGTTACAGAATCACAGTTTGTTTATGAGATTTTTGGTTCCTTCCAATTCTGGGTTTGTTGATACTATTGCTTTTACATTTTGCAGAATGTTCTACTTTTTCTTCGAATCTCGAAAGAACAAGAAGGACCCAGTGGTGATATGGTTGACCGGAGGGCCAGGTTGTAGCAGTGAATTAGCTTTGTTCTATGAAAATGGTCCTTTCAAGATTGCCAAGAACCTGTCTCTTTTGTGGAATGATTTTGGTTGGGATAAGGTAAATTGTACTCCACATTCACCCTTAGAGTTTGGTTTTGGTGGGTTTATTTATATTTTGAATGTATTGTCTCTAAAAGTTTTGATTTCGAGCAAGGATGGTCGTCACGTGAAAAAAAATCTATAGATACGGCTCTGTGTGAGGCGGGGAATCCCCGCTTAAGTAGGTAACGGAGAGGGGAAGAGTCGTCCCAATCATCTTGGGGGGACTTGTATTACACCGAATCGTGTTTTGATTTTTGTATCGATTTTTTACTGATGGCGGTTATCGTCGGGTTTGATTTGAGACTCTCAATGATGACTAAGTATTCAGTGGCGCCTTTGTTCGCTTGCTCTGGTTTTTGTTCTTTGGATTCCTTTGTTTTTACGTTTGTCAGAGGCGATTTTCAAAAGTCACATTCCAATTCTTGATTTTCTTAAGAATTGAATCAATTCTTCAGGTAATACACATACTAGAAAAATTGGGTCTTCCCCTATTAGGGGCCTTTTTGCACTTGCACTAACGGGACGGAAATAAATAAATCTCCAAGAAAAAGATAAAAACTCGAACAAGTTATTTATTTGTTTACGATTTTATTTTTAAATATACAAACGAATGATATATTAACGTCGTTTTCAGGTGTCGAATCTTTTGTACGTCGACCAGCCAACCGGAACTGGTTTTAGCTACACTTCCGATGAAAGTGACCTTCGCCACGACGAGGATGGTGTTAGCAATGATTTGTTTGATTTCTTGCAGGTCAGTTTCTTTTGGATAACGTTTGAATTAAAAAGTTATAAATTAGAATGACAATCGAGAATGTGATTCTCATTTCAAAGTCAATTTCGTATATTAAGTCATAATTTGAAAATGAACTATGAAATGTCATTTTTATTCGCATTCCCAAACAAAAATTCTAATAGCTCTATTTCTAATGTTTGGAAGTCTCTTGGAATTAGATGTGACATTAACAATTTCATGTATCAACAAATACTTAGGCATTTTTCAAGGAGCATCCTCAGTTCGCCAAGAACGACTTCTACATCACCGGAGAATCTTACGCCGGCCACTACATTCCGGCATTGGCTTCCCGGGTTCACAAAGGAAACAAAGCAAAACAAGGAATTCATATAAACCTCAAGGTTCGTTTTGTCTCAAAAAATGAATAAAGTACTCGTGTAGTAATTGCTGAGACTTAATCAAGACACTGAAAAATTGAAAGAAGAAAATAGAGCAGCATCATTACAGCTCCCCTCGTATATAATTTAAGTAAAACCGACATAAACACGATACTATAACATAATTACTAAACTCTTATGTTTGTGTCGGCCTATATAAAACATATCTGACCTTTAACACGACATAAAAATTTGACCGATATTTTTTCTTCTTCTTTATAATCAAAAACAGGGATTTGCTATTGGCAATGGCTTGACCAATCCTGAAATCCAGTACAAAGCATACACAGATTATGCTCTGGATATGAAGTTGATTCAAAAGTTCGACTACGATCGGATTAACAAAACTATCCCGAATTGCGTACAAGCAATCCGAACTTGTGGTAATTTTCAATTCACCGAACACGATTTATATACTTTGCAATACTCGTGAATTCACGTTCTTGATTAGTCGTCTGAATCTAAACTTATGTTTACACTTCTAAATTGATGAAAAATGCGGTTTAGCTCTAGAAATTAGTTGATACTAACATTTATAAACTCGTGAAACGATATTTTTGCTCTTCACTTCACTTTAAATTTTCATATAAACGAAGGAAATGACATATTTTATACCTTAGATACTCGTGCATTCACGTTATTGATTAGCTATTTGAATTTAAACTTACGTTCACACTACGAAAAATGTGGTATAGCTTTAGAAATTAGTTGATACTAACATTTATAGACTTGTGAAATGACATTTTTTTATATAAACGAGGGAAATGACATATTTCATACCTCAAATACTCGCGAATTCACGTTCTTGATTAGTTATCTGAATCTTTTGCCTCAGGCTCTGAAGGGGAAGACGCGTGCGTAACTGCCTACGAGGTCTGCACAAGCATATTCAATAGTATCATTGCAATAAATAGAGGCATAAATGTAAGTAATCATCGACAAACATGTTCTATAACGTTACAATTTTTTGAATAACATTAACGTTGTTTATAACAAGAACTCACTGCACGTACCTGTGACGAACAATTTTCAATTGCAGTACTATGATGTGAGAAAGAAGTGCGAGGGAAGCCTGTGCTACGACTTCTCGAACATGGAGAAGTTCCTGAACCTGAGATCCGTTAGAATGGCGCTTGGCGTAGGCGACATAGAATTTGTTTCGTGCAGCACTGAGGTCTACGAGGCAATGCTGATGGATTGGATGAAGAATCTTGCAGTCGGAATTCCCGAGCTTCTCGAGGATGGAATCGAGGCGTTGATATACGCGGGAGAGTATGATTTGATATGCAATTGGCTCGGTAAGAATCTTTGAACAAATTGTTGTTTCAAGCACATTTTTTCTACATTTAGTCACTATCCTGATTTTCTTTTAGTATTTTTATACTTCAAACTAAACAAAATTATAGTACTACACGCAAAATATGCGGGTTGAATATTAGGTATCTGCAGACTCGGGTTCAAAATTGTCATTTCTAGGTTGAACATAGAAACTATAGTACTACAAGCAAAATAGGCACGCTGAATGTTAGTTATCTGCAGACTCGGGTTCAAATTGTCATTTCTAGGCTGAAAAAAGAAATTATTGTACTACATGCAAAATATGTTACCTGCATATTCGGGTTCAAATTGTCATTTCTAGGCCAAAAAAAGACGAAGTGTTTACTATATATGTACTTACATTGTGTGTTACTTTTTGCAGGGAACTCGAGATGGGTACATGCCTTGGAATGGTCCGGTCGGAGGCAGTTCGGAGCATCTCCGATCGTTCCATTTACCGTTGATGGTGCAGAGAAAGGTCAGCTGAAAAGCCATGGTCCCCTGAGTTTCCTCAAGGTTTATGATGCTGGTCACATGGTTCCCATGGATCAGCCTAAAGCTTCTCTGCAAATGCTCCAGAGATGGATGCAAGGAAAATTAACTAATGCAACTCTCAGCATCCATTGATTTCTGCACAAGAATGTAAATTTCTGATAATAAAAATAGATCAAAATATACATCTACGATAATTTAAAATGTTATTGTTTCACCAAAATGATACAAGATGCTACTTGTTGGGAACTGGGTGGATGCGCATCGAGCATGCGCTTCCACCCAGAAAGTATATATAACACAATGATGCTTTGTTCGCTAGCATCATTGTGTTATATATGCTTTACACGTTCACAAATCAATATTTATATAGCATTACAAATAAATTCAAAACATAAACCAAATGTTCAAACTAACAAGTGATTCACAATAAAAACAGCATGATCGGATTCTGATAACATGTTATCATCTTACTATTGCCAAAACCAATTATGTACTCAAAATCTATCTTCCTTCCCAAGATAGCACAAAACATTCCAAACTCTAATATATTTCAACCGATTCAACTACAAATTATTCATAACGAGGGGATAGCAAAACCTAAGTCTTGGGCTTGAGATGCTTGATTGTCTCCCATGTAAAATCCGGGTCTTCGCGACCAAAATGTCCATAAGCAGCAGTTTTCTGAAACCTGAATTTGCCACCTCTTTTCAAATCAAGACTAATAGCAATCATCCCGGGCCTGAAATCGAAATTCTCCTTGATCAATGCAAGTATCTCCTTATCCGGGATCTTCCCCGTGTTGTAAGTGTCCACGAACACAGATAACGGTTCGGGGACCCCAATGGCATAAGAGACTTGCACAATACAACGTCGTGCAAGTCCTGAGCCCACCACGCTCTTCGCGGCCTGCCTAACTATATAAGCTCCACTCCGGTCCACCTTCGTGGAATCCTTGCCCGAAAATGCACCCCCGCCATGAGCCCCCCAGCCTCCGTAAGTGTCCACTATGATTTTCCTCCCAGTGAGCCCCGCGTCCCCATGAGGCCCCCCAATGACAAATCTCCCTGACGGGTTTAAGTGGAAGATTGTTTTATCATCAAGATACTTAGCAGGAATGACAGGCTTGATCACATGCTCTTTCAGGTCACTAGCAATCTTATCGTTCGTGACACTTTCATCATGTTGAGTCGAGATTAGAATGGTGTGGACCCTCAGGGGGACCATCGCCCCTCCCTCGTTCTTGTACTCCACGGTCACTTGAGTCTTGCCATCCGGCCTCACCCACGGGCAAATCTTACTCTTTCTCACCTCGGTGAGCCTAGCTCCAAGCTTGGACGCAAGAACATGCGTCAAGGGCATCATCTCAGGGGTCTCATCCGTGGCGTATCCAAACATGAGACCCTGATCCCCAGCCCCTATCTCCTCCGGCTTCTTGGTGAGGTGTCCATGGACGCCTTGTGCAATGTCGGGGCTTTGTTGCTCCACATTCACGATGACCTTGCATTTATCCGCATCTAGGCCAACATCCGCGGATAAAAAACCAATTCCTCTACAAGTGTCGCGAACAATCTTTTCGTAGTCCACTTTCGCCTTTGTAGTGATCTCCCCAAAAATCATGACCATGTTCGTTTTCGCACAAGTCTCGCAAGCAACTTTACTTTCGGGGTCTTGCTCCAAGCAAGCGTCTAGGATGGCGTCAGAGACTTGATCACATATTTTATCGGGATGGCCTTCATTGACAGATTCAGACGTGAAATGAAATGTATCCATCACTAAACTGCGAAAACACAACACCTACAAATGTAAATCATTTCAAGACAAAAATGCAAGAAAATCCGAATAATTATTTTGGAACGGATGGTGTTGATCGTAACAATAACGACCAAGTCATTTCTCGTACTATTCATGTCACATACTGTTTTAGAACGCAATCTTCAAATTTTGTACATAAAACTTCAATTCTTCAGAGTTTTATAGAACATTTGTGGGACGAATTAGATACAAATTACTAGTTTAAGTGCAAGAACAACGTAAAACAGTGAACAAAACGACATCGTATTGAGTACGTACCTCTGAGAATCTTGAAGAAGAAGTAGAAGAAGAGAGTAGTGAAGTGGTAAATAAAGAGAGTAACGAGGGTTTTATAGGAATCCGAATTTGAAGGTTGTTTTCGTTTAGTTGGGACGCTAACGATTTTCTCGCTCTGACTCGGTCTACAATACGGGTCGGGTCCACTCAACGACGTCATTCCGTAAACCTGAACCCGAATTCCAAGAATTATATTTCATTGACAAAAATAGCCCCGCCTTGTAAGATTATTTACTAGTTCGGCCGATACAGAGACAGTGACTCAGTTCGGGTTCAGTTCACTCAGGCTTCGGTCTCTCAATTTTCAGGTTAGCTTCTCTTCTTCGTCTATACAACGTTATCCCATGTTTATTGGGATTGTCTTGTTTTTTTTTGGTGTGTTTTTTATGGGTTTTTTGTAGACTAAACTGAAGCTTAGTGTTTGGGTTTTGGAGTTTGTGTTGATTGATGCACAACACAATCCTTATTTTGATGCAATTTTTTGTTGGTTCTTGAAAATTTTGAAGTTTACTATGTTTTGCTTTTGTCTCTTTTTGTAATGCAGTAACCAAATTCACAATCCAGATTGGGACTAGTTTGGGATTTTTAGGGTTTTGCAATCTGATGGATTATGACAGGTACAGAAATGTAGTGCCCATTTGGTTTCATTTGTAAAGGAATGTGCTTTTTGACTCTTTTATCAAATTCAAAATGTTTAATTTGTTATGGCAGGTTAAATTCCCCGAGCACGTCTGCGATTTCTCTTGAAGTTTTGGGTCACCAATTGCAGTTTTGTCAGGTGTTGTTCTCATTTGAGTAGAGCATTTTGTGACTATTATTGTTAGTAATGTACTTTTGACTGTGGAAAGCTTTGTGTCATTGTGTTAGGATCCCAATTCCAAGCATTTGGGAACTACGGTTTGGGATGCGTCGATGGTGCTCGTCAAATATTTGGTAATTTCTTTAGGTTTTTTGTTGTTTGCGTCTTGTGGATTTGGTTGTGACTTCATCTTTAACTTTAGGTGTTGAATTTAAGAAAATCTGCTGGAGTCCCACCCCCATGTCCTGCTGTGCATCTTTTTTTGTAAATATGTTTGTTTCTCGGTTTGTAATGGAGAGTTTTGATTTCAGGAAAAGAATTGCAGAAAGGGAAGATTTTGTCCATCTAAGCTGAAAGGAAAACGTGTTATTGAACTTGGAGCAGGTTGCGGTGTAGCGGGTTTTGGTGAGTAATGATCTTTTTATCGGTTATGAAAGGTCAAATTGCACATAAATACCATATACTTAGCTCCATATACATTTTTTCGTGACAACTTACTCCCTGTGTTTTTGTCAATTCTTCATTTTGGCAATGTGAAACTGATGGTAATAGTAAGGGTAAATGAGTATTTCGAACAAAAATAATGATAGATCATGTGCCATGGCCTTCTCTTTGCAGGCATGGCATTGCTTGGATGCGATGTAGTCGCGACGGACCAAGTTGAGGTCCTGCCACTTCTAATGAGAAATGCAGAACGGAACACTTCAAGGATCACGCAAATGAATCCCGGTTTGGGTATGATGGAAAAACATCTACTATTTTTTATTTTTTCCCATGTAGAGTGTTATGTTGAATTTAATTACTTTGGTGATATTGATATGTCATGTGCATTATGTTCCTTGTAGATTCATTTGGTTCAATCCAGGTTGCGGAACTGGACTGGGGAAACAAGGATCATATAAGAGCTGTTGGTCCACCCTTCGACTACATCATTGGAACTGATGTCGTAAGTTTTTTTTCTTATGATCATGTTTTTGCCCTAGCAATACTGAAAATTTCTTTTTTCATGTTGCCCACATTTCAATATGATGTTGCGGTTGATCCATAAACTTTGGGCTCCCTTAATCATATATGGTGCCACAATCGTTAGTTGTTTTTTGCTTTTGATTTTAGGTGTATGCGGAGCATCTCTTGGATCCGCTGTTGCAGACGATATTTGCATTATCAGGACCAAAAACCACAATTCTGGTAGAATGTTTTAACTTTTACAAGATAGCGTTCTCTCCTCAGAATCATTATCATCAATGTACTTAATAGTTACTGCAATTTTCATGTAGTTGGGGTACGAGATCCGTTCTACAAGCGTCCATGAGCAAATGCTTGACATGTGGAAGAGAAACTTCGATGTGAAAGTTGTTCCAAAAGCTAAGGTCCGTTATCAATATTCACGTAAACTGTTATATATATGCTGTGCGTGTGTTTTCAAAATATTTTTTAAGACCTAGTAATACGTGTTTGCAGTGTTCTAATGCGGCACTTGTTTAGTTTAATCAAAATTTTGCTAACTTTAGCATCTATTACAGATGGATTGCAAGTACCAGCATCCAAGTATTCAACTTTTCATTATGACATTAAAAGCTTCAACATCCAGTGTGGAAAACACAAGTCGGATAGTTGATCAACAAGATAATGAAGCGGAAACGAGTGAAACAAAGCTGGAAAATGATAGAGTTGACGAGAGTACTAATCCGATAGACAGAGTAAGCGATTCTGATGGCGAAAATGTGAAGGAAGATGTGCTTCTAACCAGACTCCAGAATGGTAAGCTAAGTGACTGGGATGCAAGAAGATATGGCTCCATGGCTGCTCGGCTTCTTCGAGATGTCAAGATAACTTAAATTTTCAAGTCGGGTTTTTTGTGATTTACCTTTTCGTCAAGTCTATTTTGTTTGTAGCTCCCGGGACTTTGCTTGTTTCATTCAATGTCGATGGAGATCATGTATGCATGCTTACCGCCAAGCAGATGGAAGATACAACGAGACAATACTGACAATGTTGTCAGTCCCGTTTCTTTCCGGGTTTGAAATGGGTCTGGGCGTCTTTTGGTTAGGATTGAATAGTTAAGGAGAAACACATGTATCAGTTCAAAATTATAGGATTGTTGTATTTGCTACATCTCTGATGAATTCTGAAGTAGATTTGTCTCCATGAACCTTGTGCTTCTTTATATGCCAATAGTTTTGGTGAGCATTTGTTATGAATCATGTATTGTTTTTACTTATCACTCAAGTTTCTTGTTGGGGGTGATTTTTGTCATGGTACAAATTGAAAGCTGGTAAAATATAAAGGGTAAAAATCATTTTTTTTTAATTATTTTTTAACGGTGTTAATTAGTTTTGACGGAATCCGTTAGTCTATTTAACAATAGGGACTAACACAGAACAAAACGGACAGTTCAGTACTATTTCGGATCTTTCTCCTTTAGTCTACAAACAATGAATGACCCAAAATATCTTATTAAGCTATCACAATTTTCACAGGACACATCAACCTCTAAAAAATATACAAAAAATGCTCCAATGGTTGCACATTACTTCAATTTTCCAGTATGCAAACACTTTTCAGTTCTCCTATTTAGATACATTATTGACAAAGATTCAAAGAACTGAACAAACCTGCTCAACAACAATGCACCAATATCAACAAATATACTACATTGCTCCAATCAGAGAATGGTTGTTTGTTCTTTGCTGAAGAATTTGAGAGCCATTGAAGTATCTTCCTGAGCTCGTATCAGATTCGTTGCTCAAAACCGAAAATGGATCCATATGAATTCCCAAAAACGATATTAGTGGGTCTGCCCTAGACTTGTCGATCACGAACCTCAAGTGCTGAGACACAACTGTCGGAAACAGTATAAGCCTCTGATATCCTACGGTGGTGCCATTGATAACTTTCTTCCATTGGCCATCCTCTTTTACCTCGAGATGGAACTCAATAATCCGCTGACCCATGTGAATTGGCTCCTGAATCTGCAGAACGTTGAAAGATACCGGTTCTTGTAGGTCTAAATGTAAAATCCAGTCAGATTGATTCTCCTCGGGAGCCCAATACGTGTAAATACCTTCTTTGAAGACATTGCTGGAGTGGAACCGAGAATCATCAGTGCCTCGCGTACTGCTGGTAGTAATGAGAGCATTCTCTGCAAGGTTATTGGAAAATATAGACCTACGTAGCTCGCTGAATTCTTGAAGCACTTCTACATCTTCGGGGGATATGAGGCCTGAAGAGTTGGGAGGCACGTTCAATAACAATAGACAGTTTCTGCCTACAGACTTGTAGTATATGTCGAGAAGAGTCCTTGCAGATTTTGGAGCTTCTGATGGATGCCAAAACCAACCGGGTCTTATTGAAACATCACACTCCGCAGGTACCCAGTCATGACCTAATGGGTCTCCAACTCTGGAGTAGCTGTTGCATACATCAAAACTGTTAATTACCCTTTGTCCCAAAAATGAGTGTCCACATTTCTATTTTTGTAAAAATTAAGGATAAGTTCATTAGGATTTCAAATTTCCCCTAATACCCTCATATGCCCTTGTTGTAACAAAACTTAAGGGCTTCTAGCTAACTTATGTCAGGGATATTGTTAGTAATTTATACTCTGTCCCAAGATGAGTGACATGTTTGTTTTGCATTTTTGTCCCAAAATGAGAGTCCTTTCATTCATGCAAAGTAAGAGTCGAGCAATTCGCCAAATTATCAAGGAGCTATAATCCACTAAAACAAATATTTGAAGAAAACATGACTGAAACTTTGCATTAACCTGCCTATTGCCTACTCCAAGACCTAATAGGAAACACAATCAGTTCTATCTTTACGCACACAAAAATTAGAGACAAGGAAGTGAAGGGAAGAAGGAGAACTCACTGTGTATCAGTGTCACCAATCTTGGCAGCGGTCCGGTTGAAAAGTGACCAGCAAGTTGACCCTGCGACACCAGCTTCATCCCCAACCCACCTGGTATCAGGACCGGCATCAGAAAAAATGACCGCCCCGGGTTGGAGCTGATGAATGAGACTAAACCAACAATCAAAGAAATACTCCATGTCCTTCTCTCCTTCCCCCTTTGCTCCATCCAGAAATATATCAACGATCTCTCCATATCTAGTACATTTTCCAAAAACCGACTTCATCAATTTCTTGAATATATCTCTATTGTGTTCTCAATACGCAACACTTGCATAACTTGAGAAATCCATAGCTCCAAGTTAATTAAAAAACATTTATTTCGTATTGAACTAACACTAAGAACTAATTGAATGCAACATAATAAACATCATAGATTCCCCAAAAGCATAATTCATCAAGCAGAAACCATAGAACATCATACTCCAACACCTCAAAATCAAGCTAATGTACAAATAGAAAACATGAATCATGAGAAAGCAAATCTAAATCAAACACAACCCAAAAAACCATGTACAAAAGTTCCTCTCAACTGCTCAAAGATCAAACAAACCAATGTACAAGAATTACACACTACACCTAAAACCCAATACAGAACCTGCATTCATCTAATAAAAGCAACATTTTTTCCATGGAGTACTGGAAAAACAAGCATAACCCAGATACCAAAACTGCCAAAAAATACAGAAATCACCTGTTGAGCTCACATATTACTTCTAGAACCCAATACAGCACATGCACTCATCTAATAAAAAGCAACATTTCCATAAAGAACAGCAAAACCCAAACGCCAAAAAAATTACACATTACTCCTAAAACCAAATACAGAACATGCATTGATCTACTAAAGCAACATGTTTTCGATAGAGAACCGAAAAATGAAGCAAAACCCAGATGCCAAAAGCTCCTCTTAAACTGCTCAAAGATCAAAATTCAAACAAGCCATTGAACAATAATTACACACTACCCCTAAAACCCAATACAGAACCTGCATTCATCTAATAAAAGCAACATTTTTTCCATGGATTACTGGATAAAGAAGCATAACCCAGATACCAAAACTGCCTAGAACCCAATACAGAACATGCATTCATCTAATAAAAAGCAACATTTCCATAAAGAACAACAAAACCCAAATGCCAAAAAAATGAACAATGACCTGGTGAGCAATTCTGTCATCTGACCCATATAATATTCATTGTAAGCGAGCGTGTTTCCGTACAATGGCTCGTGCCGATCCCATGGCGATAGGTAAAGCCCCAATTGAACACCAATCTCCTTCGCAGCTCTCACCAATTCTCCGACCACATCACCGGTCCCATTCCTCCACGGGCTCGATTTCACCGAGTAATTGGTATACTCAGAAGGCCACAAACAGAACCCATCGTGGTGCTTTGCCGTGAGAAGCACGCGATTGAACCCGGAGTCCTTGGCGACCTGAACCCACTGAGCGGCGTCGAGGCGGGTCGGGTTGAAAATTGACGGGTCCGCGTGACCCGATCCCCACTCGGAGTCGGTGAAGGTGTTGGGGCCGAAGTGGAGGAACAGAGCCATGTTGCTCAGCTGCCATTGGAGCTGCGACGAGGTGGGTAAGGGCAAAATTGGAAGAGGAGGTGGTTTTCTGGAAGCGGAGAGAGGAGAGAGAAAAATTGATAGCGTGAATGTGAATATGAGGGTGTGTTGTGAAATGGGTTTGGTGAAATTTGAGGTCTTGATCTTCTTCTTCATCGTCGTCGACGACCACAGAAGATGAAGAAGAAGGAGCTTGGAGTCTTTTGAGACGAGTCACTGACTGAGTCGTGACTGTTAAGTTTGGTTCCGAGTTGACCAATGGAGAAGGAGGAGGGTTCGTTGCGACGTCGTTTTCATTTTACGGGGGTTAATTACACGAAAATGTTTCATTTTGGAACCCAACTATACATCTTATTTTAAATTGGTAGCCAAATTTGACTTATGTTCTAAATTGGTCCTCAAGTTTATACATATTGTTTCAGTTTGGTATGAAACTATGCTATTTTTATTTCGAATTAGTACAATATGTACTGATGTGACCAAATTATTCTGACGCAAGAATTTTTTAAGAAACTTTTTTTTTGGTCCCAGTCTGTTCTATTTTGTTTCGAACTAGTTAAATTTGTACAATTTCGTCGAATTAAGATGGCGGATATTTTTTTTATAATTTTTTGTTTTAGACGTAGTGGCAAACATGTGGCGTTTTATTTACTGATATAACTACTTTCAAACAAAATTATAGAACTGATAGATCGTAGCCGCTATGTCAATTTTGTTCAATTTGGACCTTAAATGTTATAATTTTGTTTTAAAATAACCTTATTTTTACATTTAATTGACTAAACTGTCGCGTGATTGTCACATCAGTCTAATTTCACAACATTGTTATGAATGAGACGGAGACCAATTAAAAAAATAGCATAGGTGACTAAATTGAATGATGTAGATTATTTGGGAACCAAATTGAAAAATAAATAATTGGAATGAGGTATCAATTTGAAACAAAACGAATGGTTGGAGGACCAAATGAACATTTTTATGTAGCTGCATTACTAGAAATGGGCCTGAATTGTCATGTTATGGCCCATAATGGGAAGATCCATAGTATAGAGAAAGCTCTTAAGCCCAAGACAGAGATTTTGGGCTTTTCTGCTTTTGTTGTGAGCCCATGAACTAATTGTTATTTGCAAGGTAAAAAATGAAATTTAAAATTGAAACCTCAAAATAATTTGATGTAATGAGGTCCAGCTAATTGAACTACATCAACAACTACAAGAAAATTTCATGATTGATCACCACAAAATTTCAACATTGTAATTTGTGACACACCCATCTTTTACCAACCAAGTTAAATCCAAATTCAAAATTGTTTCTTACAACAACTTGCAACTCAAATCCACGTATTTTGATTTCGAAAACAACCATTTTATATGGATAATCTACGTATAAGTTTGATAAATGTAAATCAATTCAACATTTTTAAAGTACAAATACTCTAGTTACACGTGCATTTCAGTACATGTATGCGGCATACATATTTTCACACCGATAAATACACATGAATTTAATATTATCTAGTCACACGTGCATTTGGTATATTTGAATTTTTACACAAGTAAATGCACGTGAGTTTAGTATTGTTTGGTTACACCTGCTTTCACACAGATAAAAGTATGAAAGTTTACTAATGATTGTCTGTTAGTACAATTTTACTTATATTTGACACTAAAACTTGTAGGGGTAACTCTTATCTTTAAACACAAAATTCCACGCCGTATCGTGAACAAGAAGACTTGAACCCGAGACGTCAAAGAAAATGCAAAGAGTTTTAATCGCTTGGTCCAAATGCCTTGGTTTTACTCGACTTTTATTTATTAGTTTAAAAAATGAAAATTGGAATTGCAAGAGGAGGTGGTTTTTTTATTTTATTTTTGATTGATTTGATATGGATGGGCTTGGTTTTGGGCCTGTTCATGGGCCCTCTGCAGCTGACCAAACCCTCACAGTGCTCTAAATAAATCACCTACTGAAAGTACATAATGAAACATACTCGCCTTGTCAAGACACAGCGTGTGTTCAACCCAAAGATTTATTGTACTAAATCATTGCAGGCAGATGCGAGTGACATCACTCGCGAGTAGAGACTGAAGTAGCCGCCTACATGCGGGGTCCACGTCAAATCAGAGATACGGATCGCGACTCTCAAAACTGATTTTATTTTATTAAGTTACTGTGTACTGGAAAGAAATAAGTGTCGTCAATAGGGACTACATTGCAAATATAGTTTGCTGTTTTGTCAATCGAATCCTTTTAATTGTCAATTTATATTACAAGTCCCTTGACTTTTAGCGTTTCTCTTTTACCCATTGAATTCTTTTAATTGCAAATTTATATCGCTTTCTATTGATTATCTTGAAAATTGATCAGATTATCCTATAATATGAAATAACACTTTCAATTTTTTTTGTAGTTGGCGAAAGTTTTGATGAAACAATATCACGGGGAAGTAGAAATCACATAGTTTGTGAACTTCTTTACCTCAAAATTAAGAAGAAATTGCGGTATTTATTTTAGCTACAAAAAATGAACTTTACAGAGACTATAAACGGATCTATACAAACGGCTACGTATAACGTATGCATGTTAGTTAGAGGCAAAACAAAGAATCTTACAGAGATTTGACATGCCGCAAATCCTCTTGAAAGATAAATGTGCATTCAGATGATTACTATAACAATATTTTAGCGGTATAAACATAATATTGATAAAGATTGATGATTACATGCAATAACCAAATACATAAGGGATGTAAATGAAAATTTCATAAATAGCATAGTCACTAACAAAGCAATTAATTATTAATTTTTATAATCTAATTATATTACAACATGCAAAATTTTCCACCTTAGTTTGCCAACCGTTGAGAAAAGTGAGACATAAAATAAAATAGAAATAATACATATTTTCCTGCCCGAGAGAGTCAATGCATAAGAGGACACTTGTCTTTTTTGTTTTTAATGTATAAAGTTCCTATTAATATTGATTAATTATTTGTTTAATGAATTAGTTAAATATTTTTATTAAGAAATGAAGACTTCCTGATTTTCAATTGAAGATTCCATGTTGCATCATTATATATATCATTCATGAACATATCAACTTTAGTACTTTTGTTTTTTTTCATATACTACGTGTTCTTCTTATGTTCACATATAGTTAATTAATCAACTTTTTTATTATTATTTAGATGTATATGTATATCTTACAATAAATTGTTTATTTTGATGCATGTTTGAGATAGATTGATAATAGCTGCAATTTTACAACGGAAATGTGAGAGATTATACATGTGGTAAGTTTATGATCGACAATCGATGTCGACAACGTTGCAGTTTGGCGCTTTGAGTGGCGAGATTTTTTCTGAAATGTGTATTTTATTACAACGAGAAATTCGTCACAATTTGCTACACTTTGTAATAATTATGACATAAAAGATCGTAGCAAACAATGACATTGCAAAGTAGTACGAATGATTATGGCGACAACCGTCGCAAACAATTAGATGCATAAGTGCAATAAAAATTACAATTAAAATTGCATCGTAACATAGTGACATCTGGTCACCATAATACCGACAGAACAGTTTTATGCCCATCCCTTGTTACCAGTTTTATGCCCATCCCTTGTTACCGGCGGATTAAACAATAGCGACGAAAAAAATTGTGGCAAAATATAAACATCTTTTTATTGGAAAGTATAAATCCTTAATTCATAGTAATTATATAACTAATTAGGTGTATTTATTTGACATCTATCGTTATCATCTTAATTGATTAATAGATTTAATTTGTTTGATCCATTTTGTAAGTTTCTTGTCCTTGAAAAAAGCTTACCCTACACTTTATACACCAGCCAAAAATGGTGGTTGAATTTAATTTGTAATTATACATGGACAAAAATTAAAGTTGACATTAAAGTAATGATAGGTTTATAAATATCAATTGGAGAGAGACATTAAGGTCAATGAAAACGTTTTATCTCACAACAATCATTTGATGTATAGTCAAAGTAATTTTAGAAATATATGTGTCAATTTTGAATGTGTACATAAAGTTATTGTAGTTGACAAATACATATAATTTACTTAATGAAAATAAATATAATTTATATAAATTGTTTTGATATGTTTGGATTTATGTGAATATATTTGTCACAAAATCCAATATTAATGTTGTTACAGAAGAACAATTCAACACACAAGAAAAATGAGAATGTTACTTATCCCAATGAGATTTAGGTAAATATATGTTTTAAAATTGAAAATATAAATCTATATGTTTAATTTATGGATTATGATAAGATGTGAGAGAAATGGAATATATGTTAGTTCAATACTTGAATATATAGGTAGCAAGTACCAACAACAACAAAACGTTAGCAATGACTCAATCAATTTCATTATTTAATAATGTAAATTAATATACAATATTACATTTATATTTTTGTTTAATACAACCTACTACAAGTTTCAACTGTCTATTTATCTTTCTTATAATAATATTGGCAGCCAAGACTTTAATGATCATTGAATTATAGATGACTAGTACTATATATGTATATGTTCATTCATGTCCAAACTGGATTATTATTATTATTATTATTATTATAATTATTATTAATTCTAATACTTTATGTCAAAAAAATTAACTATCTCGTGCCTGAGTTAGGAGCGATGCACTTTATTTTGTACTTTTATTTGGATCTTCGGGTTTGATGAATA
>JAYMTF010002429.1:0-18281 GCA_036897485.1 Pelargonium nanum | reverse complement strand
TAGCAGAAAAGAACCAATTATTCCACCAAAATATTAATCCCATATACTTTGATAGTCTGATTTTTGGATTATATCACTGAGTGTATATAAATTCTAGCAGAAAAGAACCAATTATTCCACCAAAATATTAATCCCATATACTTTGATAGTCTGATTTTTGTGCAGCCTGTCATATAATATGCGTTTTGTTCAATGATCAATGCTCACTGTAGGTTCTTTTGCATTCTGATAGTCATTGCATTTATTCTAAGTCTATCATTTTCACGCACTGATGACAGTTCCTATTTAGAAAAAAAGTTTATTTTCGTCATTCACTTTACACTGTTTGACTATTAATAATAAGGCTATGTGTATTTGTTTTGTTCAATTGTGATAATGATACCTTCTTGGTTTATCTTTTGAACAATGGTTGCTCTTGCGAATTGCTGTTGCCTTTCCTTAAGCTTTCCCTTTACAGTTTACACCGATGCCTTGCCTTGGTTTATCTACAATATTGTCTTTCCTCTCTTTTAAGGCCCTTCTTGCTCTTCATTCAACGCCATTTTCCTGCAATCCTCTTCTTCAGCCTGATTCACACTCTGGTAGTAGAGAAGTGAAAAAATTGATTTTTTTTTCGTAAACATGCACAGTATAAGTTATTTATGATCAGGAAGCACTTGATGATCGTCCATCCGCAAATTTCTTGGCGTATCTCTTTAATCCAAACAATGTGTATTTTTATAAATATGTTTGGCTTCCAAACATGTTAATGTCATTACCTGATTCAGTGGGTTGTTTTAGCTTCCTTTCAAATTCTCTCTCCTGTTTACTTGAGTTAAAGTTTTGTTGGTGGGTCTCATGTTGATATGTGACCGTAGTTTTTAGTACAAGATCCATATGTTGTTGAAGTATAAAAGATGAATCAGCTGGATGCCTATTGTGATATCTAAAGGAAATTTACAATTTTCAGGGCCGAAACTGCGGAGGAAAAGTTGCTGAAAGAAGAACTAGATCATTTGAAGAAGAAACTTGAGGAAGAACCAGTGGCAGATGAAGCCAATATAAAAGAGACAATACTTCAAAAGGAAAAGGAACTAGAAACATTAATTCGCGATTTGGATGACAAAGTTCGTTTTGGGCAGAAAGTCGTTGAAAGACCCGGTTCTGGAGCAGGTAGAACTGCTGGTTTTGCGGATAGACCACCCTCTCAGTCTGGTTCATATGAGGAGTCTAGAAGTGCCGAGTATACGGATAGGCCTCAATCGCGTGGCACAGCAGATACATGGTCAAGGCCTGGTGAGGACAGAAGAGGATTTCATGGTGGCAGGGAAAGAGGATTTTTGGGCAACAGAGATCAGGACAGGTAACAATGTATTATCTATTACTGTTAAACTTTTTTCAGCCGTGATGAATTAGATGGCCTGTTTAAACCTAGATCATAATTTATGCTCAATTTTAAGATCCTATTTGGAAATCATACAAACTCAAGCTGATGATCAAATATATGTTTTCTAAAGCAATATACTATTGAATATTTTTAAAAATTAGTCCCGATTCAAAACCTCTACTCAAATGTATATTTTCTCTAACCATGCTTGTATATCCAAATCATTAGGTTAATGTTTGTAGCCTACGACTTTCATATGATACCTCCACCATATCTGAAACTCCAATATTATGCTTTATGATGATCCATAAAAAATTTCGAGACCATTTAACTTTATTGATGATTACCTGGTATTGTTGGAGAATCATCAAGGAAGTTTAAAGATTTGATAGGTTTAAAACTTCTTTGTTGCCTGGTATGACACTTCAATGGAGTCGAGAAAAGTACAAAATGCTGACAATATTTCATGTTGGTTGTTGTCAAGCAGGCCAAGGTCGAGAGACAGATGGTGAATAGCTAGTAATGTGGATTCGTTTAGATACCTCTGCGACTTTTGATAACCGACAGAGCATAATAATAGTCTTCTCACATCTATTGTTGTTCTATTGATTTTGCTCTGTGCAATTGAGCAAGAATTGTTGAGCACCGGCACTGGGATGAACCCTTGCGATAATCTATTGTTTCGTGATCTTCGGAACCTTGTAAAATTCTTCTTCGGTCTAAATGCTAAAAGCTGCATTTTCTTAGGACTTGTGAGTTTTATTCAACAGTGTTGGACTCAGTTTATTTTTGTGACTGTTTATTTGTTTTCTTGAATGATATGTTGTTGAAAGAACTGATCTCCTATTCTCGCCTTAAATCCTATTCTTGGCTTCTATTAACCGTTTTGATTTATGAAACCTAACAGCAATTTACTTGATTTTTTATTCATAAATTATTAAATTTAAACCAAAATACATGTGATGTGGTGTTTTTTTTTATGTGGGAAAATATCCTGTTAATGCCAATTCATGTGTTCTTTTCAAATTTATATTACTAGCATGACTGAAGCCAGTAAGTTTTAATTTGTTATATGAAAACTTAATAGAGCGACGCTGCTCTAGTCGTATACATAAGAAACTTGTACACATAAGAAAATTCTGGCCGACTCTAAAAATGACAGAGAGATCTATAAAATGGTAGACTTTTAATTTTTAACTACGTCAAATTCGGTAATTAATAAAAGAATTACTATATGATGTGAAAATATAATATAAGAATGTGCGACCAACTTTGTCCTCCCGCTTTTGGAGTGTACTGAAATTGAAATATAGTAATTTAAGAGCTCCCCCAAGTAACATATTGTTTCTACATCCAATAAACATCACAATATTTCAATAAAATAAACAAAAATAGAGACATTTTCTTTCCGCATCAAATTTGAAATAAAAAAAAAGGTGCAAATAGATTTGTTTTCTCATTTCTTCGGATTGGTGCAAGCCATACGCGCTATCGGTGCTTGCCACGGATCGGACCAGCCTGCAGCGAGATCGTGAATCAGTTAGAAAAAAAATCAGTTATGAGTTAACATCAAAGTGTCCTACGAATTACGGTAATGCCATTCGGAGCTTTGGGATTCCTCGTACGGAGTCAGAGAGTGTGGTTGGAAACTCTGCTTTGACCGTAGGAGAACACATCAGAGCTCTTACAATGAATTAGATATTTTCATTTTCATGTTTAAATTTAATTGATTACTTAGTCTAAAACATTTTTTAAATTTCTTTATATATGTATGTTTGGTTAAAACAATTGATCAATTACGCATTAGTTAACATCAAATTAAACTAGATTCAAATCTCAAAGTGAGTGTCCATTATTCTTACCAATTACTAGTCAAATGTGTGATAGGACTCGTGTCTGACACAAGTACAGTTAATCTGTTATTGAATATTTGAATTTGTTGCATCCATTAAGTGGTCTATAAATAGGAGAAAGTTGAAGTATACAAGTAGATCAAAAATGGTGAAGCTGTTTCTCATCTGCCTTAACAAATGGGCTATGGTGGATTTGCCATCCGGGAAGGCCATTACCAAAGGGCAGTTTCTCGTACGGAGTCGACCATGCTATGCCCTTCAAGTCCTCCCTGGTTTTGCTTCACTACGGAAGGTTGAATCCAATATTCCTGCTCGACACCAGCGTCGACGATCTGAAATGGGTCAAGTTGCCGGACATGCCGGACCCCACAACCGTCTCTCCACGCAGCTCCGTTATCATTGATGACAACTTACATGTCTTCTGGAATGATGACTTGGTTGGTACACCGACCGGAAGAACCTACAGCTTGGCAGAGGGAGCATGGAGAGAACATCCTATTCCCAACCTCGAAAGGCCGGAGATGTTCATTGAAGGAACGCGTGAAGTCCTGGACGAGAAAAGAAGCCGAGTACTGATGTTTGATCGTGACGAAAGGATGCCGGGATTGTATGCTTATTATCCCGCCACATATGCTCTGGAGTGTTTGAATGATGATGTGTATGTGATCTCTCGGAACCTGAAGTTCGCTATAGTCGTCGGAGATTACCTGATGGCGTGTCGGGAGGTTCCTGGTCCGACTGGTGTGGGTATATCGCTAGTGGCTTACAATCTGGTGGCGGCCGGAGTGGGGAAAAGGCTGGACGTGGGATGGGAAGATGATGCTCTGAAGGAGTTGCAGTATCCTGAAAGTTTTGATGGGTGGGAGTTTGGCAAGGCTCTGTCCTTGGACCAACTCCTACTGGGGTTTAAGGTCAGAGAGAAAGGGACTATCCTCACTGTTAAAGGGTTGTCCTTAACGGTGAAGAAAGTGAGCGACAGCGAACTGAAAGTGAGCGACACCGAACTGAAAGTTGGTCGCGGAGCAATCCCGGGTTTCAAGTTTGTTATCACCGATTGGGATGTTGAAGGGCCTCTCTATGAATCTCGGGCATTTGTGATGGATTAAAGCTTCTGCTGCATGGGTATGGTAATAGATTAATGCTGGTTATTACTTATTACTACTATATAGGTTGTATTTGCTTGGCTATTATCATTATGGTTTGTTAGTGGGTTTATCATGGTATTTGCTTTATTAGTGGTTATGATGGTTTAGCGATACTGTATTTGCGGCTTGCGGCTGCTAACTTGCAGGGTTATGGATATATTATTATGGTATTTGCGGCTATAATTATTATGGTATTTGTATTTTAATATGGTATTTTTATATCTACGTGCTTTTCTAAAGCCATGTTTGGTAGCATTAATTAAAATTTGGAATGCATATAAGCATATGGGTGGGCAAAACCGCACCACACCCGAACCACTCAAATCGCCATAAGTTGCAGGTCTAAACTACCCAACCCGTAAAACTAGCGGGCGGCCCATGGTGGATCGCGTCCAAACCCAGGGGTCGTGTATACTTCTTTCACCATTACTAATATTTTGTTTATACATACTTTTGCACAAATATTCCAGTTAAAGGAAGAAGATGAATGATAAGTTAGAAGATGAACAATGTGTTTTAAATAGAGTAGCAATTGTTAATTGGTGTAGAGGTTTAGAAATTAAAAAATATAATATAGTTGAGAGTGGGACCCTTTGTTTAAGGGTTTAATGTCTTGAAAATTGAAACAGAATAATGAATAGTTTTTTTTGGCCGAAATAAAGGATAGTTATTCATGTGAGATAAGTTTTTTTTTGAAATAATAAAATAAATAATAGTGGGAAGTGTGGGACCTTGAGCAAAATATTTGTAATAGGATTGAATCCCACGACCCAATGTGATGTAGAAGAGGAACATGTATATTAGGCAAAAGTGATGGCTATCAAAAATATGTAATTTAGACAAATGAGCTTGATTATGGACTTGATATTTGGGCTCTCTTTAGTTCAAATTGTCCTAAAGTGTGTTGTAAGTTGAAAATTTTGAACTAAATAAATGAACTGCAGGTAACTCGCAAACTGCGGGCCGTTCACAAATTGCAAATAGTCAAACTGTGCTTGCTGACCCGCCCGTAAACATCTCTATGCATACATATATAACATAAACAAATTCTGTAATTCAACTAAATAAATATAATCATTGTCAAAAACGAAAAAAAACTAAATAAATATAATCCGATTATGTGACTGATGTAAGTTAATCCTATGGACTAATTTCTTCAACCCTTATGGATTGGCAAGACTTGCTCTGTTTCTTCATTTGGAGAAAGTCCAGCAGTAGTTCAAGTGCAGTATCTACATCTTCGCTTGCCAAGAGCTGCTCAGCAACTTCCGCGGGAGTGACCTCTACTTCCTCGATGAGATGTTCAATTTTGTCGAACAGATGGTGCGCATTGATTTGCAGATAGTTCGAGGCAAGGATGGTGAAAGCAGAGAAAGTGCAATAAGACATGTGGATGTGCTTGTCCATGCGACCCGGCCTCAGCAATGCCGGATCTAACCTCTCCTTGTAATTTGTGGTCAAAACAATGATCCTCTCATCTCCCATGTTCGACCACAACCCATCAATCGTATTAAGCAATCCCGATAGGGTCAGCTTGTTTTTGTTTTTGTTTTTGTTTTCGCTCGAGCTCGAGCGCTAGCCTCTGTCTTGAGTCTCAGCGCTGCTGCAATCAACATCCTCGAGCACAAGTATCGATTTCTTGCGAGTCGATAGCATCGTTCTCTTGAGATCCGAGTTGCTGAGCTCGGTGAGCTCCATTTCGTAGATGTCGAATTTAAGGTAATTGGCCATAGCTGCGATCAAGCTGGACTTGCCGGTTCCCGGAGGCCCTTAAAGCAAGTATCCTCGTTTCCATGGCTTCCCCACGCGCCGGTACAACTCTTTTCTCTTCACAAACCTGTCCAAGTCGTCAATGATCTCCTTCTTCAGCTTCGGATCCAATGCCAAAGAGTCAAAAGTGAAGGGATGGTTTATGATTACTGACCCGCCCAAGCTTCCTAATCCATGGAGTCTTATAGTTTTGCGTTCCTCTGTTATTGCTTCCGCTCGCTCAACAACGTGAGGGAGGTACGAGGAAAGTACCTTGTCTCTGTGCTTCCTGTCGAAGCTGAGCTGAATTGATTTAATAGTTGAACTTCTTCGGCATATCTGTTGACCTGCTGGAGCTCCAGAGCCAAGAAACTCCCAGATGAATTCGATTCCATCGAAGGTGTCGACCACCGTCTGGTCTTCGATGCTGATTGAGAAGCTCTTGCTATGCTTTGGTCGAATTTTAATTTATGGCTCAAGTAGAGAGCGGGGGCTCCGTACATTTCATTGAGAGAAGCTCCACTGTATTCATAGAAGGTGAGAGTCATGAGAGACGAGGAAGAAGAAGAGGGATCGCCGAATAAGGCTCCGAATTTGGATAGGATTTTGGTTCGGAGAGTTTCGGGTATGAACTGGTGGATGATGCGAACGAATTGGTTGATGAGAGATTGGATTTCGCCGAGCGCGGACGGAACATCATCATAGCTGCAGCAAAGGTGGTGTACATGGACATTACTGAGCTTATTGATGGTGTAAACATGGCATCTGCAATATTGGCCATGGCGGCGGCAATTTTTTTTATCAGCAAGTACAACAATTGTGACTCGAATCTCAAGACACAAATTCAATTTCTAATCTTCTACCTGTTACTTGTGCACCAATCCAAGTACTTATACTTGACCAACAACTAGTAGTGTATACCATATAGTAATACTAATTCTACCACAACTGATCAATTACAATCCTACTGTCAAACAAGTTAACACACTAATAACGGATTGGATTCAGTCTCAGCTGGGCTGTGATGGGCTGGTATTGCCGGATAACAATACAAGTTGGCCCTACAACCAACATTTTCATATGTGTAACTGTTAAAACGGGGAAATAACGATTGAGGTCCAGTTTACTGTTCCAAAATACATAATGTATCTAAGTTTAAATTTGGGTACCTCTAAAACTACTTTTTTTAAATTTGAGTACATTATGTGTTTTGAGACCATAAACTGGGTCCCATCTATCATTTCTCCATTAAAATTTAAGGATGTTCATGTTGGTACTCTTAAATTTGATGTATTTTACTAATAATAGTTTTGGTAACAATAAACTTGAAAGTTTCTTTAGCACGTTCTTTTAGCTTGATAGGTATATGGAAGAACAAAAGAATTAGCTTGATACAAAATACCCTATTCACCCCCGGCAAATCAAATCAAAGTAAGGGGAAACCTATTGTGTTATAGTGAAGATCAAAATTTAAAAATTGAAGACAAAAAATTAAGAGAATAAAAAATCTATGTAATTGACCTATCACGCAAGGGGAAAAAATATTCGCAAAATAATTGTTTTATTACTATGTGTAAGCAGGAATATATGTTAAGATTCAACTCAAAAAAAGAGTTTAAGTCTGAAAGTTATTTACAAGACTCCTACAATGTGAATAGTTATACAACAACGCGTGTGTGAAGTGTTTTATTAATCTTAGATCAACAAGACGCGTCAACATTTGCTACTTGTTTTATTGTTAAAGTTTGATACATTTCAATGTATGATATATAAACTGTTAACAAGTCCAGCCGAACTCAAGTTCGAGAAAAAATGCCTAATCGAGCTAAGACATATTGATTCGACTCCATTGTACCCCTTGGTAGATAATACAGTCATATTAAAAAGATTGAGTACCAAGGATCCGCTCAATAATTTAGTTTAAATTAAAATGGCTCTCATTTGCCCCCATTAAAACGGTTCTATGAATCAATGTGAAAAGTTTGCCCAATTTGTCAACAAAAATAAGAAAAAAGAAAAAGAAAAGAGAATATACTTATTTACTACCATATAATAAATAATGGTAATAAATAACAAAAGGGAAAGAATCAGCATTATCTGTTTCTCCTCCCCCATTTTTTATTCAACAAGTCTTTTTAAAATCATCTCTGAGACTCTCAAACATATATAAATAACTAAAGACTTCACCATCTGCAATTTAGTACACTTCTCTTTCACTCTCATCATGAAATTGGAACTGGAACCTCTGTGTTTCAGACATGTTATCATCTATATCTCATTTACATTACTACTACTTGCAGGTGGTCCTGTTCTTTCCGATCAGCAAAAATCTTGCAACTTTCCGGCCATTTTCAACTTCGGCGACTCCAACTCCGACACCGGCGGCATCTCGGCGGCGTTCGGTCAGGCTCCTTACCCCAATGGAGAGACGTTTTTTCACGCCCCCGCCGGCCGCTTCTCCGATGGCCGCCTCATCATTGATTTTATAGGTATCTATCTCTCAAATCTGATTCATCGTTCTTCTTTTTTCGACCGTTTAATTTATTTGATTAAATTAATTACTTATTTTCAAATTATGTCGAGTTGTATAATAATATGAAGTAAAATATTAGTGCAAAAATGTTAGCAATAACAACTGTCTCACTCTCATATCATACTTAATTATAAAATTAATGGTTTAAACATTGGATCTATCAAAATGTATTTTTTTTTTAAATGCTAGAGGATTTGTTTTATTACTTGTTTGGACAGATTTTCATTCAATTTGACAGTGATGGACTTTGATGTAAAATCGGACAAAAGAGCGGTTTCAATAAGCCGGTCTAATCCAAGGTGTGTTAGGCCAAACGGTTAAAACGCTTTGTATTCTCAGGTCCTGAGTTCGAACCTCTTTGCCGACGGTACTAGATAGGGTTATGGGTTAAGAGGAGAGAACTATCCACAACATGTTAAACTACGTCTTCGTTCACTTGCTCTGTTCTCGATTTTTCTTTAGATTTCTCTATTAAGTAGCTTCTACAACTCAAGAGTCATAGAAACTAAATAAAAGTTTCATATTCCTTTTATTTGGGACTTTATGCAGTTGCACATCTTGCACATGCTAATCTACGACTCTAATCATTCTTATTTTGTAAAATATGTTACAACATTATTGTATCAGTTTGACATCCTTAAACTATGTGACTATACATTTAACAAAGATTATGAAACATTGTGTCCTTTGATTTGCAGCTGAAAGCTTGGGATTGCCATATCTCAGTGCTTACTTGGATTCAGTGGGTTCGAATTTCACCCATGGAGCCAATTTTGCTACAGCTGGATCAACCATCAGACCTCAGAACACTACAAGATCCCAGAGTGGATATAGTCCAATTTCCTTGGATGTTCAGTCTGTTGAATTCTCCGATTTCCACAACAGATCCCAAATCATTCGCCAAAGAGGTGACTAATTATAAGTTCTTTCGAATAGTCAATGTTTTGATTCTCGTATCAGTTTAGTATTGCACAACTGATACACCAGTTGAGTGATAAAAAGTTGAAATTGTATGACATGTTGTGCGTAGGAGGTGTGTTCCTGAAGTTGTTGCCGGAGGAGGATGTTTTTGGTAAAGCATTGTACACATTTGACATTGGCCAAAATGACCTCACTGCTGGTTACAAGCTCAACATGACCACTGATCAAGTCAAGGCTTTTGTTCCTCAGCTTATGCTCCACCTCTCCACTGCCATTAAGGTCATTAAGTGCTTTTTTGTTCGGTAAAATACATAAAATGGTGACTTATAGGAGGCATGATCACGCAGAACTCCTTTAAGGAGTTGATTCCTGCAGGAGCTCAATGCCTCCCGTGTGATTTCGATAGAGATAACATGTAAATTACTTTCTTGCACTCATAAAATGCATATTAGGTTGACTAATTCTATTATGGTATACTAACCTGCGAAATGTTAGATGTTTCTACAAATGAGGTCGACTGAATCTGGTATGTTACAGTAGTTCCAATTACTCGGTTGATGTATATGACTATATGTTGGTTATAATTTATTATGATCAACATTGAACATCTTATGAAATTGTATGGAGTGATTGATATTATCAAGTTGTTTCTTAACTACTTCATGTCCATTTTCGTCATTTCAACAATTGATACCTCTTTACAGTTGTTTTTATTCGGACATATTATTACACGAAACTCTACTTTTTAGAACATCTTCTTACAGTTTTAGAGTAGTGTTACCATCTTTTGGCATGTTCAAGTAAACCTAATAAGCTTTAGACCTATATCTGAGTGATAAAACAAATTTCAAATCATTGCCATGAGTGCCAATGGTAAAATTATGTGTGTTTTTTTTGTTTGTTAAACAGTCTGTGTATGCACAAGGAGGAAGAACATTTTGGATACACAACACAGGTCCTGTGGGTTGCTTGCCATACTCTCTAGACAGGTTTCCCATAACAGCAGCTCAAATGGACAAATATGGATGTGCCACTCCATACAATGATGTCCCCAAACACTTCAACACTAAGCTCAAGCAAGCTCTGGCTCAGCTCAGGAAAGCTCTCCCCATGGCCTCAATCACCTATGTTGATATCTACTCTCTAAAATACACCCTCATCACCCAAGCCAAAAAGTTTGGTATGTTTCATCACTTGTACTATTTGCATTTGTGAATCACTCGTGTCACTCGCAACTTACATTTTGGGGGTTTCAGGATTCGAGAAGCCGTTCATTGCTTGTTGCGGTCATGGAGGGAAGTACAACTACAACTCGGATCGGAGGTGTGGTAGCAAGATTATTGTGGATGGCAAAGAGGTCTTGATTGCGAATTCGTGCAAAGATCCATCCGTTCGGGTCATTTGGGACGGGATACATTTTACGGAGGCTGCTAACAGGTGGATATTCCAACGTATCGTTGATGGTTCATTTTCGGACCCGCCCGTGCCATTGAAAATGGCATGTCATGCGAAGAAACATTGATTTTTTTTCACATACAAGTTACAACCTTACTGCAATTTTTATCTTGAAAACAGCTTTTGAAAAGAGATTGGTGTAGTGTTGTATTATTTGAGACTCTCATATAATGGCATTTGGTTGGTTGGTCCACAAATGGCCAAAATCTTGTTAGCATTATGGCATTTATATTGTACTCTGTTTCCTTCCTTTAGGTTACTTGCACATGACAACACATGTCTTATGGACCAGCTCCAAGGCTTGTTTGAATTATTTTATTTAAATGTATGTAGAGAAAATAATATGTTCTTCCGTATACAGTAAAATCATGTTACGTTTATCTTGTATGGATCAACTTTACTGTATAATTTTAATATTCTATAATCAAACAACTTTTGACTGAATGTCTACGGACATTCAACTCTGCAGGAGTTAAGTAGACCTCTCAGACGAGAACTTAGTGGTAAACTCATTTCTCTTCCCTCTTCCTTTCTGTTATCCATTTTGGTAATTGTCCATGCCTAATCATGTATTAGCCTCATATCTCTTGTAAATAGTCTAATTCAATCAAGTAGATAAGAAAACAACATTTCAAATCAACCCATTTTTATTACATTAGAGAATGTACAAAACAACCCATCACATCAACTGCATTTCATTGCAAACATGAGCTTAGTTTTGCCAGATATCATCTAAGCAATGCAATAATGCAAATCCATTTTTAACATACAACTTTCTTTTCTTCTCTCAGTTTTGAGAATGTTAAAAGAATTATTGGGCATTAAAATCTAATGAATACAGTGCAGTCCAATCATGCCCCATTTTTATTCAAATCCCAGCTGTAGCCATAAGCTAACTCCCAACTCAATTAGGCCCCATGTCTTTGCTTTGGTTGCCATCAATCTCTGCTAAAAATGTACATCAACAAAAACAACCCATCTTTCTCTTCAAATTTCATTGCTGTGTATGATAATATATTTTAATAAACAGTTGTGATAATATTGTTATCAACCATACATACATGTCTATTCAATCTTCCAAGCATATAGAAACAAGCAAAACCCAGATGACCCACCTGCATCACAACTCTCTCCCTCTGCTTCATGAATCAACAATTCTCCAGATTTCAATGATGAAGCTGATATAGGCTTGAATATGAACAGGCCATGCCTTGAACCAGTGCTGAACAGCCAGTCATGGACATCCCAACACACATCCACTCTGGTTTTGCTTGCATGAATTGACTCATTACCTCTAAACTTCCATTGCAGATGCTTCACTTGAATAGCTACATGCCCATCAATCCTTATCTCCATGTCTGGATCATGATCATTAGAGTTGCTGGTGCTAACATTGTTGCACTCTATGGAGATGTCATGGAAGCTTCCTTTCTCATCAAACTTGACTCTGGTTGAAAACTTCCTCTTGGCAAACACATGCTCCTTTCTTGAAACCAGCATAGGCTCTATCAGAGCTGGCCTGCACCCAGTCCTCCTGTAAGCATCTTTCTTCATATCGCCCACAAGCAACACAACCTCATCTTCACAGACAATGGCAACATAATAATCTGATCTAGGCTCAGTCTCACCATTGAATTTGGCAGCTTTCAGGTCCCAAACCACACCTACTGTCCTGCCATCTACTACGAAATGCTTCGAGCCCTGCTTCCTCCAAAAGTACCATGGCTTTACCTCCACCTTGCATCTACACTGCTCATCTCCCTCCAGTCCTTGGACTGAGAGAGATAGGCCATGAAGCAACAAGTTCTTGCACCATGTAATCGTAATCAGACGGCACTTACCAGCAAGCTTTGTTTGATACACTGACATGAATACACTCTGGCCAGACCTGGTGATGGGGTCATGACCATGATCAGCAGCTGAAAAGCAAGCAGGAATTACTATTGAATCATGCATCATTGATATATGATAATGAAAAAGTGAGAGAATTGATGGCTTTTATATAGAAGATATCAAGATACAAATTAATAATTGTGAATGACTTGGATCAAGATCTCATCCACAAGATATGCATAGAGGATGATGCCAGAGGGTTTTCTTGGCAGCATGCTAAACATCAAGAAGAAAACACCCAATATCTAAACTGGCATATTGAAGAAAGAGAAAATGAGAGGGAAGAGCAATACATTTTTAATACTCAATTATGTGCAGATGCTATAAGCTTTAGAAGCTGTGTTGGTTGTTTCTGTTTCAATTCATTGACAGGTTGGTTTCATCTTTATTAAATTATCTTTTTTCATGCATGGTAAAAAAAAAAAAAAATTAACACCTTTCACCAACACTGATATATTTGTCCTTTTTTCTGCAATATTTGGGTAATAATTCAAGATTTCCCTTTTTGTCATATTTTTGTACTATACAACCCAAACAAAGGCAGCACACAGGGATAAGGAAAAGAAGATACATTTATATATAACTTAATTCTAACAAAGGTCAAGATGGGACGCGAAACCGGCCCCTACAATGGCTTAGCCTCTGATCTGAAGTGATCAAGATCAATTACTATGACAGTAATGTCATCCAAACTACCCCTACTTACAGCAAGATTGACTAGCTCCTTGCAAGCATTCACAAGGGAAGAGCTTCTCTTTTTGTAGCAACTGTTCTCTTGACTAGGCAATGATGACTCGGTCTTCATGTTTAGTCGCTTCACCAATGAAATTCTCCGACACTTGGATGGAGGGCTGTCATATTCACAAGGAAATTCGTTTTCACTATCAACAGTCCTTTTATAGCTTGGTGACTTGCATGTTCCTTTCTGTTGCTGCTTGATTAGAGAAATTCTACGGATCTTTGAAGAAGGACTCACATTTACACGACCTAAATTATCACCATTATCGTAGCAGAGATCCCCAGCAGGCCCAAGTTTCTTCTCTGAATGGCATAACCGCATGACAGTGTCAACTGCTTCTTGGTTGCCAACCTAGCGCACAATGTTCAACCAAAGTTAATATCTCAACAGGAACATCAAATATGGACTCAATAGCAGAATGAAAAATGTGAATGTCATAGTATAACCAAATGGGAATATGACATCATGTATTCAGCTAATCAGAAATTAAGATGTGACATAATAGCATATATGACAACATCCACTATGTTTTCATAACCTAGATTCTTGCGTGAAACTTCAAAGCATCAGACACCTATGTAAAGATTCTTTCTGTTCTCTCACCTCATCCCATAGTCCATCGGAAGCTAAGACAAGAAATTCCATGTCTGGGGTCAAATTTAGGATTTTTGTATCAGGCTCTGCCACCACCCAGTCCTTAAGATGAGCATCTCCAATGCTTCTAGAAACTGAAAGCACTCCGTGAACTCTCCAAGTTCCTCTATGGATTTCCACATATCCTCCCTAAAACATAACAGTATTCAAAATTGATCATTTGAATTAAAGCCATATAGTGCTTCTTTGTAAATACTAATAAGTTTGTCTTCACTACAATATGTACCTTATCCTCTATTCTTTTCCTCTCATCCTCCTGCTCCACTCTGTGATCTTTTGTAAGGGATTCAGCCACTCCACCTCGACAAAGAACAGCCCTGCAATCTCCGGCATTTGAGATTATGATATTCTTTCCTTCAATTACAGCGGTGACACAGCAGGCTCCACTGCCTACACCCTGCATTAATTTCCATTTACCAATTCAGCATTGATTCGCACTCTTATGAACGCTAAAGTGAGCCGAAGATAATACATACACATATGGATGCTGTTCTTTACCATTTTGGTGGATTCCACAATTGAAATGAAAATAAAGCAGACACAGTAAAGGTAACTCAACATAACCGAAATAAAACTCCAGATTGTAAAAATCCCGAGAATTAAAAAGTTAACATATGGGAAAGAACACTGGCCATGGACCATCATTGTAGCTGGCCATCAAAACAAGTTTTTTATTTTATTTATAGAAGATTAATAAACCTAATTGAGTAGACTAGCAATTAATTTTCAGTTTAATGATTCGTGTTACCACATTCATGATTCTTAGCAAGTCCGAAAAGGCGAAAACCATAACAACTCATCTAGTGATTGCGTCATTCATTATTTGTTAGACCTATAACCCAAATCTTTCCAACCAAGGACGGCAAATTAGGGAACTGCATTTTAGATAAATTCCTAATCAAGAATAATTGATTAAGCCAGACACATGCAGATGATCATAACTTTCAAACAAAAGCTCAAACTCCGGCACTAAGTGCACAGCACAAGAACAAAGTAGAGGTTGCTCTTTTTGGTCATTGCTTATTTAGAACTCACAAGAACACCAACAACACTATGATTTACCAGGTCAAGGAACTGCTGGTCTGTTTTCAGATACCCAGCCTTGACAGCTTCCTCCTTAGCAGCATTTCCCTCACATTTCTCCATCACTTCAAGAACATTTGTGTGCAAATTATCAGCAACAAACTCAGCAGCTTTTATACCTCCATGACCATCATAAACCCCAAAAAAGCCCTACACCCACAAGAACAGAACAACAACAACAAAAAATCATCTTTTTTTTAGCTCTCAAACACAGTGCAGAACCAAAGAGAAAATTGACGAAAATTAGGGAAAATGTATCACCTTACAGGTCTTGCTCATCGACCCAGAAACGATCTTGTGGGTATCTTCCATGAACTTCTTCTTGCCCTTTATAGAGGAAACTCCATAGCCGTCTCCGGCGACACAAACGGCGTCGTTCTGGACCGCCGAGTCCCGGAACCCGAATCTGTCGGTTTTGATTTCTTGCAAGATATTTGGGATCTCAATCTGGGGAGGCCTCTTTCGCTTCAAAGAGCAAGCACCACCGAAAGAGGATCGTTTACCGGCGTCGGCCATGGCAGCCAGGTTTGCTGCAACTGAAAGTGAAGAATCGGTCGCCATTGAATTGGAGAAGAAGAAGAAGAAAGCTTTTTTCAACGGCTATAAAAACGGTGAGAGAAGGAAGAGAAAAGAAGAGAAGAGTGATTCAATTTTATTTGTGGAAAAGGAGTGTGTGTTGTGATGCAGAGAGGGTCAAAGGTAAAATTGGAAGACAGATAGGGTTTGGGGAGAGTCAAAGATTGGATTTTTACTCGAGAGCCGTTGGAGACATTGGTCAAAGCTTTGAAGATGTGTTTGGCTGGCATGATTTTGGAGGGAAAATTGCCCATTTATAGAAAGAAAATATTAATTGGGCTTGTATTAGTAAAAGATTTGAGTCTTCTCTCTTGATTCAGTTTGATTTTAATCAATCTTTCCATGGGAGGTTGAGATATAAATATGAAAATTATTTTCTTGTGAGAATTGAGAATATTAACTTAGAATATTAGATATTTTTAAGATCATTGTTTAAAATAATGCCTATTTTATATTTGTTACTATTTTTAATAATCTATACAATTATTTTATTTAAAATATTAAATGTATAAATACTATTTTTAATGTTTTGAAAAATAATTTTAATTAAAGTTTCAGAAGAAGAGCAATTGAAAAGTAAAAGAATTTGCTTATAAATTTACAATTTTTGAAAATATTTTCATAGAAATTTGTGAAATAATAAAATAATATGAACTCGTCATTTAAAGTTGATGTTTAATCGATAAATTTCCTTTTAAAATAAGATTGCATAACTATACAAAAAATTTGATTGAGATTTTTGTCTCATTGCAATTCGAAAAACCGTCGTTCAAAAAGACATGTCTCTTGTGAACATTTGATTCAATTAAAATAATAAAAGTAGTAGTCGTTTCGGAAAAATCTTGACTGTGATATTAGAATCCTTATTATGAAACGTGTGTCTTATTGGTTAATTTTGAAACGCATATTATGAACCAATGTTTCATCATATGATAGAAACCCTTTAACTTATGTTGAACTTTAAAAAGTAATGCAAAACTAAAAAAAAAGGTAATGTACACTATCGATGAGCTTCTTTTTTATTCAGTTAAAGAAACCTAACAATCAGATTTGATTTTTTTTTTTATTGTTGAATACTTGTTTAGAAAATCTAGTTAAGGTCCAAATTCACAGTTAATGAGTAAGTTCTATTCTTGAGAATTGAATAATAATCATAAATAGTGACTAAATGGTGATGTAATGACACATAATTGGTTGTTGATGCTATCATTGTGGACCGATTTTCGGTATTTGAGTATTAGAGGATATCATTATCATTCTTCTCGTCTAGAAACTTTACTTGTTATTTGAGTATGTCATGTCACTAGACTTTACTTGCTAATCGAGGGCATAGCATACAATGTTTTGGATCTCAATAACAATCCACCAATTAAAGCACGACATCTTTGTGTCATGTTTTGGTCTTCTCTCATCACGAGTGTCCTGAGAAAAAGTCTCATTTGAGGAGGTAGGTTCTTTAGGTGGAAATGGCTAGATTTGATAGATGATTTTAATGTGGAGAAGTGAAGCGAGGATCATAGATATTGTGGTCTTTTGTAAAGAGTTTGAAAGATATCTTAAGTTATTCGTAAAATTTGAATATGTATAGTGATGTTTTCTTGATAAGAGAAATTTTAAAGTACAACGATCGATCCACAGGATTTTCGATAAATATTATACCTTAACGAATTAAGCAACCCTACTACTAATAGTAAAACTACAACGTATATTTGAAGGATCTTTCCTCTAATTGCACTTATAAAATTTTGTGCATTATAAGTACTATATTATAAATTTTTATTTGAAAGGTAAATATCGACTTTTATTTTGTAAGCAAATCATGTTTAAATTTGTACTGATTTCTTAATAATTGTGATCAAATTAAAGTCATAGTATAAGTTTAATCATTCAAGTTTGGTCTCCAATTTAAACACTCGTACAAGTTTAATCTCTAATTGGATAAACGACAATATGTATTCGGGTCAAAGTCACCAACATAAATCAAATGGAAGGAGGGTATATTGGGTCAAAGTCTACTGTATGGGTGCAGGAATTTGTAGCCAAATCTTAGTCTTCACCATCAAACCATTGAATCATCGAATTCAATTTATTGAGATTTTCTGCAAAAATCAATCTCAAATAGCTCTTTGATTTTTCTAAATCTAATTTATATTGAATCTTAACCATAAATAATTTAACAACCTTATTTTTTTTATCAGCAAAAAGTACCAATATATTGAAATAAATTCTTAAGGAGGGAGCAAGGTACATACACCATAGAAAGAACAAAAGCAACAAAAAACATAGTGAAGTGAATGAAAGCTCTAAAACATGG
>JAYMTF010002428.1:0-18285 GCA_036897485.1 Pelargonium nanum | reverse complement strand
TAGGGGGAAAGTGAGGGTGATATTGGAAACACATTAAATTATTTGGTAATCCTTATTTTTGCAAAAAATGGAAACAAGACATTTATTTTGGGACGGAGGGAGTATTGAAAAAATATGAGAGGAAGAGATTAAATATAATGGTGTCAGTAAAATCCTACTAACAAGATTGATATTTTAGTAGTAGAAACGCAAGTCATTGTATGTTATCTAAATCTTATTCTTTATCCGATCCCCTTAACGAAACACATTATTTTTATCCTTTAGAAGTGATTTTTTTTTTTTTTTGAGGGTGAAAGATAAGGCCTTTCATTAATTCAATAAATCTCCGAGTACAACATCACATACTTCGTCTGAAGAGGGTAACCCAACCCACTCCACAAACCCAACAATACTCAAAGATGATCTAGCTAACAAGTGAGCAACCGGATTACACTCCCTATTAACATATAAGAAATGTACTTCACTAAACTTGCTAGCCATAAATAAAATGTCAAAATATATGAGTCCTAAGGCACTGGGGTATCCCTCCCCTCCGGACTCAAGCGCCTCAACAACAACTTTGGCGCCCGACTCAATCGCAATGTGACTTCAGCCCTTCGACCGAGCCCACTCCAGCGCTACAAGGACCACTCTGGGTCAAGGCAGCTGCCCCACCCTACCTGGCCCCCTCCAAGAGACATCCCCGAGGCCGCCCTCGCAATCCAACCACCCCCGGACCTTCTTTGCGCAACAAACACCGCCCCGTCCGTATTGACTTCACTACCGGATCCCTGGCGGAGTCCATTGACTGCATTTGACCACCACCCCACGCCTTTGGGGTACATGGCTGCAAACATCCAACCACGCCCTCCACATGGACATGACGAGCCGAAAAGTGTCCTACTCCGACATCCATTTGTCCTTCCACACTCCCCCATTACGAGCCTTCCGCAAACTCCACCCCAGATATAACATTTTATCAACAAGCTCCTGATCTTTCCTAGCCTCCACAAGCTTCAACCATTCCTTGATCGACCCGGAACTAACCGTCATGGCTTCCATCCCGGTCCGGCTCCACACTTTCTTCGCGAAGAGGCAATGGAGCAAAAAATGAGTAATGGACTCTGGGACCCCTTGCAACACGGACATTCCACCGGGACCTCCACCCTCCGATTAACCAGTCGCTCACGAACCGGGAGAAAACCCGTCATCGCCCTCCACATACAATGCTTAACTTTTCCTTGTGCATTCGCCCCCCAAATCAAATCCTAATTTATGTCCTCCTCCAAAATCGGCCCCAGCCCTTCTCGGACCACCTATAACCGCTTCGGACCGAATACAAACCCTTCCGGTCATGCACCCAATACCAACTATCATCATTAATTGTGCGACCAAGCTGAATCTTAAAGATTTCCTCACACGAAGCATCATCAAAGGTTTGCCGGTCATGACCTTGTTCCAAACCCCCCTTCCAAGCTCGATGAGATCCGAAACCCTCAAGCTATGCGCTACCACCCCCTCCGTACCAGGCTTGATAACAGGCACAAATCCCGGGCACGTAGGCACCCACGAGTCACAAAATGCCAGGATCCCAAAGCCTCATCCTACTCGCTTCACACTACCTTGTCGGACAAAGGATTGAGCCGCACGGATCCCCATCCACACATGACTCGGGTCGGACCCTAGCCCCGCATCAAAGAAAGACATGTTTGGCGCGTATTTTGCTTTAAACATTCTACTAAAAAGAGAGTGTGGGTACCGCTCAAGTCTCCATAACTGTTTGTCAAGCAAAGCCAAATTGAATGCCTGAATATCCCGGAAACCCAGACCCCCAACCCTCTTCCTCTTACACGCATCAAGACTACTCCGATTTATGAAATCAGAGTCCAAACATAACATAACAACAATAAATTTTATTTGAATGCACATACCAAATTGACTAAGGAACATTTGAATGCACATAAAACATAAATTCAAAAGTAATTTTGTCGGTAAAAAAACAAAAATTGACGCCCCAACAATACAATGACCTGTATGTTCAAAAAAACACATTGTCTTGAATTATATAATCTGGTACCAGAAATTGAACATATAATTTGTCCTACGTAAACATCATATTGTCTTGGCACCAAACTATATATTCAAGACAATGTGTTTTTTGAACATACAGGTCATTGTGTTGTTCTTGTGGCATCAATTTTTGTTTTTTTCCCGACAAAATTACTGTTGCAGTTATGTTTTATGTGCATTCAAATGTTCCTTAATCAATTTGGATTTTGGAATGTGCATTCAAATAAAATTTATTGTTGTTCTGTTATGTTTGAACTATGGTTCCACAAATCGGTAATGTCTTGATAAAAATTAGAAGTTATTTTTTTAACTACCGAAATGACACAACTTTCTTACATGGATTGACACATAAAAATCATTAGACAAGTTACAGAATGGACCAATTTGGAACAAACTGGATACTAAGATAACCAAATTAAAACATTTTTTGACAAGTTATTTTCCATATCATATGGCAAGTTAGCATTTTGTTTAATTAAAAGTGAAATCAAATTCCACGTCAATAGTAGTTAACGGTAAAGTTACAGATTGGACCAATTTGGAACAAATAGAAATATTAAGAGGAACAAATTGGAAAGAGACCAAATTGGAACATTTCCCATTTATTTATTCAAAATCAGGTGATATTATGGTCAATTTGTTTGGGTGAAATAGTATGGTCAATTTGTTTGGGTGAAATAGTATTAGATTTTAGAGAATATCATTTTCAATCTATTTATTATAATATACTATAATTCAAATGATAGTTCAAATGATAGTTTAGGAAGGGGTTGGTGACATAAGCGTGACAGAGGGTAATTCAAGAAGAAAGATTGTCACTAGACGCCGCTTCACAGGAAGAAGACACGTGGCAGCGGGAGCTGCTCTCCGAGTGACATGTACACACAACCTAACACAACACAAAAAACACAAGTTTGTTCTCGGACAAGAAACAGCAAACAATCATCTTCATTGTTGAAAACGTTGTCTAGTGCTAGGATTGTTGCTCAGCTGATCAGGATGGAACTAAAGGTTACATCACACACCACAACCCTGAGCTACTGGTTGAACTGGAGAGTCTTGCTATGCGCAATTTGGGTACTCACATCTATCATCATTTCATTACTACTCATTTGGAAATATGAAACTTCATCTGATCATACTGGTAGAGAACAATCTCATGCACACTTCTTGAGCACCTGGAGGCCATGTCTTCGACAAATCCACCCCATTTGGTTGCTGGTTTTTCGAGTTACTGCGTTTTGTTTGCTTCTGGCTACATTGATAATCAAGCTTGTTTGGAATGGAGGAGTCATGTTTTATTACTATTCTCAGTAAGGGTTTATCTAATAATTCAATACTTGGTTAATTCTGTTTACCAATTAGATGTCAAATGTGTGCTTCTGAAGCTTTTTCTCTTCTTCTAACTATTGTTTTTATGGTTTTTGGGTGTTGGACGACAGATGGACTTTTACTCTGCTTACCATTTACTTTGGGGTATGTATGGAACTGACAAGTTTATAATCTATGAATCTTATGGTGTAGTTTTGTATGCCAATTGCCAATATTGACACATAGTTTGCTTCCTTAAATGACTATGACTTTTGTTCCTTTAGGGAAATCAAGAATAATACATTCATCATGTTTGGATTAGCATTGTTCCAAACGTTGGGCAAGTGGTTGATTTCACTTGGTCCATCAAGGTCTCAGTTTCAAGTATCGGTGTTTGTACGCTTGTTGATACTGATAGAAGCATATTAATGATGTATGTGTGCATCTGGTACCTCTTTTCTGCATATCTTGGTACATTACGTTCGCGATTTTGTTTGTAGTTTGGATCATTGCTCTCCATTTTTGGGTGTTACTGGTACCATAAGAGAAGTGGCAGGGGTTTTGATGTTCATCACAAAGAGAGGGATGCAGAATATGGGCCCTGTGAGCCTCTTATAAAACAGAATGGAAACATGTATAGAGTAGAAAAAGCTACCAGCTCCTCGGAAGCAGCAGGTTTTCAGAGTTACTTATTTCAAGTCATGTTCCAGGCAGGCTCTCTTCCAAGACTTCATAGTTCATACTCCATTTTGAAAAGAAGAAGAAAAAAAAAACATGGGAAATGGAATTTTGTGACTATCATTACGATGCGTGATGACATATAAGATCTTTGATGAATGCCATTTACAAAATTCATATTCGATATTGAAAAGTTCAGCTAGCATGTTATGAGAATAATATTACATATTTCTGCTTGCCCAGTTTATGTTTGCAAACCACTTCTAATATATTTGTTTTGTCATACACAGATAAATGCTGGAGCGGTGATGCTCACTGATGGCGTTTATTGGTTCATAATCTTCCCGTTTCTCACCATCAAAGATTATGATTTGAATTTGGTAAGAATGTTATACTTCACGTTTGCCATGTTCTTTGTGTGTGTGTGTGTGTATACTTGGAATGCCATTTCGAGAATTAACTCGTGGATGGCCTTTTTTTTTTTTTTTGCATTGCTATGTTATATGCTCCTGTAACTTGGCCTTGGTATACAAGAAGGGTCGATTCATTTATGCGGACTGTGCAACTTGGCCCAAAATATGTGCATATGAAATTACAGTACTTTCATGAAACCGATATTGATGTTGCTTCTACTGGATTGTTTATTTTGGTTGGTCTATACATACTTGTAGATATAAAATTCAAAATCACTTGAGACCACGTAAGTGGCATGCAGTGAATGGGTTACCCAAAATCACCTCTATTCAGCTATAAAAGTGTTTGAAAATGCTTAGAAATGTTTAATTGGATGTGTGCTAATGCTGCAATATCATCTAGATGCTTAGTTCCTGGAATAACCATTTGAGCAGCGAGAGTGACAAGCTAGGCGATCAGATTTTATGAATGTTTTATCTTTCTAATATTGTTGTTGTGGAAGTTATGGTTAGTGCCTTTTGAAATCAAGTGGAGACTCTGTAAACATTTACCAAATTTTAGAATTCATATGTGCAATTTTTTTTTTTGTACTCAGAATGCTGGTAAGAATATGAATGATCTAATTTCGTAATTTGGTTGTTGATGAAGTATTGATCTCTGGCTTCCCCTTTTGCATCTTGTGTTACTATATGAATTAGGATCTTCAAACACTAACAGTTTTATTTGCTTTGTTTATATCAGATGACTGTCAACATACATACAATCAATGCCGTCCTATTCTTTGTTGATACCATTTTGAATAGCATGGTATTTTTTTCTCTTAGACAATTCCCCCAAGTTATTGATATCTCTATATTTGCTCTCGAGTAATTCATAGTTTGATGATTTTATTTTGAGTCCCTTTCAGCCGATGCCTTGGTTCGGGATATCTTACTTCGTTCTCTGGACGAGTGTTTACGTCATTTTCCAATGGGGAATTCATGCTTGTGAATCAATTTGGTAATGTTGGTTTCCTTGCTCTCTTCCCAAGTTCAGATATATGTTTCATTATCAACTATTACAACCATTTGTGTTTTACAGGTGGCCATATCCTTATATTGATTTATCATCAACATACTCTCCATTATGGTAAGAGGGGATTTATGTGCAGCCAACCTTTTTCTTTTGATGGTAGTTTCAATTTGTTGGTATTGATTTGAGAATGACTTGTCATGTGCTTTTACTCAAACTAAATGTAACATGTTACACATTTGTATTATGATACTGATTGCAGGTACTTGTTGGTTGGGTTGATGCACATCCCATGCTATGGCATCTTTGTATTGATAGTGCAAATGAAACATTATTTGCTGTCAAGATGGTTCCCCAACTCTTACCAATGGTGAGGATGTATAATGATTTTGACAAGGCTCTGCTCAAGCTCCTCAGTCTTGCAGTTTACAAATGGATTTTTGTTTTCTTACAAGTGAAAGAATGGGTTGCTACTAGATTATATCTATAATGAAATTAAGATATGGAAAGTGTAGTGCAAGCTGGACAGTTGGGTCTTTTTTCTTTTTTTTTTTTATCGGCAAACAGTATGAAAACACGCCCAAAAAAAGTCTTGGATAGAAGATTAATAGATGGGGAGAATGTAAAACAAGTGATACAATGAGAGTGAGGAGCCCTTAGAAGGTGACAAAAACATGACATGGGGCGGACAAAGCCTACTCCAACTGGCGAGGCTACTGGAGTGATTCTGCGTTTAGGAGTTGTATTTGTCGATTACTTCTTCTTCCGGGACTCTAGCAATTGCTCCAAGTTCCTTACAAGAATTCCAAGCACAAATAGCAATAGCAATTTGGGTCTCTTTTAACTTTTGCAAGGCTTAGCATAGTCCTAATTATTTTTACAGAGAACTTGGTAATGGTGATGAGTAATGAATGCTTTCAATTTTATTTAACATGCCTGAAAAATATCACTTAAAACACAGTTTCAGAAATACAAAATTATAGAAATGTGATGTCCATTCCATCCTTTTCTGTTCTGTTGACAAAGTGTTTGTTAATGATCATCAATTGGCTATCGTGTGCTGAATCTGAATTATTGACTCAAATATTGAACACTTGACAACTAATTCCATTCAGAAGGTGCAAAATGATACAAATTAGAGTCTAAATAAAACAAACATTCCTTCTTATTATATATAGTTCTATTGCATTCAAATGATTGACTCCACTTCAGGCAGCAGTTGTGGATGCAGCTATAGCACCGGCTTGAGTCAGCAGAGGAACCAGATCGCCTTTCTTGTGCATAGCAGTTGTTGCTGCAAAATAAAGGATAAGAATATTGATGTTTTTTGTTTGTGAATATCACTTGGTTACTTAAACAAGGAGGCAAGAGAGAAATATTACAGTCACATCCTCCGATGTGCTTCCCGCCGATGAAAACATTTGGCACAGTTCGTTGCCCAGTCATTTCAGCCAGTGCTGCTTGGATGGCAGCTCCATCACCTACAAATGTTCAAAACAATTAGCTATCACTTTTTGCTCTTCACAATATGCCAAGGTATTAGGTGAGAAATAGAGAGATGTAAATTCCATTACAACTTTGTTTGCTTGATTCTAACAGTATGAGATCAACAACATATCAAAAGCTTCACCAACCAATCATAGGGATTGAATTCACTGAAATGCCAATTACTCTACACTATAGGGTCTGTTTAACTATCCCATGGAAATCATGAACATGCTCCATATATAAGCAAGAGTTATTAGGATGAGTATGAGGGTTAAATTGTGAGGGGGCATCTCCTATTGGCTTGGCTAGGGCTCAGCACATGAGATTCATTTTCCTCTATATAGATATATCAAGACCAATATAAACAATCCATGCCTTGAATGATGCATTCAGTTAATTCAACTCTCAGGAGGCACAGGCAGCTAAGCAACTACCAGTTTAGCCTTTTCCCATATACAACCAAAGACAATTCTCACTTATTTCTCTTTATTTGTTCATGTCCAAGTAACCAATATCATGGAGATGTCTCTTGTAATGCTTAGGAGAGGCTAAAAGGTACACACTAAGCACAACTTGAAAGAACATCTAGAACTCTCCTTGATTCATAGACTATATTTGAAACTCAGAATGCTAATAGATCCCAAGTTTTGAACAGAATAATGTGAAAAAAGTGAAAATTGTCTACTTCATATTGCAAGAAAACATTCATGGAGACACAAAGGGAAAATTAGGCATCAAGCTGATATACTCCTATCCTAACATAGAATAAGATTTCACTACAAAAAAATTCCAAATAAATAAATAAAATTGCCGACATGAGATTTAATTAGGGTTTCCAAAATTTTAGCATAGGTTTAGAGAAGCAAACAACTAAAAAAAAAATCATACAATTTCTCCTGCAAAAAAAATGAACAGAGAGAGGAGAGAAGAAATCACTGACTTTCAGCGTCCAATTCAATGGCCTTGTAGGTGCATCTCAATTGAGAAAGCAGCTGCTTCACGGTCACACAGAACGGACAATACGATTTGCTACAACCATTAAACACAACAAAACACAATACATCCATCAGATGAAGTACAAAACCTAACACACACACACGAGAGAGAGAGAGAGATACCTGAAGACAACGACGGGGTTAGCGGAAACGATCTCTTTAGCCTTAGCCATCGCCATTTCTTCTGTAATCAAGTCTCAAAATGTGCTCTTCTCTTTTCTGAATTCTGATTCTGATCGACTGATCGTAGCTCTGTGTATGCGTATATATATTGTTGTTTGTGTGTGCTGGGTTCTGCTGTGAGCGGTGTGTGTTTCTTGCGTGTGAATCTGTCCCTGCTTGCGGCGAACAAGGCATCTTGACGTGTGTGGTGATGATCATCAATTCCTGAGACACCATCTTGACCGTTCGTTACTAATAGATAGATATTCCTGTTGACTTTATGCTGCCGGCCTAATTAGTAATAAGTTTTATATATATATATATATAATATACGTTGTTTTAAAGTTTTTCACACAAATTATTAAGTTGTGTGAAATGATTCGGAATTTGTTTATCACATGCAACTTTTGTGCATGATAAGGAACATTGGAATTCAAATTTTGTTATATTTTATTAAGTTTTGAATGGTTGGTCTCCCATAGATTGAGCTACGCGTCGACTTTCTATCGTGTGTCACGTTGGACATAATAGATAAATTCATCTATATTATTGTATTACAACTGAAACAAATAAATTAAATATAAAATAAAAACGTTCATATAAATTTACCCGTTTTATTTTGACAATGAATGACATCTTGTCAACTACTTCATTTTGACAAAACAAAAATGTTGGTCAACCTTTTCATTTTGACAAAGAAAATGATGTCTGGTTCATTAGCCTTCTTATCAGCCAACCTTTTTTTTTATAAGTAATACTAAAGTTTGACTATTCTTTTTTCTCTTTTCCATTCGATCGTGCAAAATGTCATCCTTTTGAAGCTTTGCAGGAAATTTTCACTGCACACAAGCTTAGGAAAATTTCCGACAGATAAAACCTTTCCTTTGGTCAGCCTCTACGGGACTGACCCAAAATATAGGTTGCGGGAGGGAGGGGAGAAGTGGGTGTTTCAGCATCGTCGACCAAAACAAATCAACTTACAATAAAAACTCCTGGGTAGCATTTGGCACTTGCCAACTCGTGATTTTCATTTGTAAGAATACAATAGAATGATTGAAAATGGGAGCGGACTTAACTTGTTTCTCAAGCATCTCGTCTAGTTGTGCATGACGCGAAACAATTTAAATAGATGCTTCACATCCTTGCTGAAGCTCAAATTAAGAGAAGGAAAATGATAATGGTGATGGTAAAATAAATGCACCTCAATCAGCAAAGCAATAATATTCATTGACATCACATATTGGACTGAAATGCCTACCCTAACATCAGATCAACCATTCTCTTATTTTACTGTAATGCACCACAAAATTCTCAACTTATTCCAGAAAATAGCTTGAGCTGTATCGTAATCTTCAAGAGGCAGACAGGAGGCAATGTTTTCCATAATCCACTGCTGCACTCTAACTGTAAGGCTGATATATCAAACTTGGTATTCCTAAAATTATATAGGACCAATATTTTCCCTGATGAAACATGTTAATGCTCAAGAATGAATGACCTGGCCCATCATTGTGTGGGATGGAGAGGGTCATTAACAATCCAAAATGTTACAAACAAAAAGTTAAATTAAACACCAACTGGTGAAAGTGCAGGCTCTTGAAGCTTTGCCATGAGGTTCTTAGCAACGGCATCAATAAATTCCTCAGTGTTCAAGTAAAACTCCCTTGAGACCCTGCATTAATCAGAAACACAAATCAGTGACGTGTTGCCTAAAGGAAAACTGGACAGTGTCTGAATCTTCTACTTATTTTAGAAATACTGAACTGAACATAACTACTGCAAAGACTCTGAAAGGTTAGAGAAGCCAAAAAAGAGAGTAGACAATGCTTTGTGTCAAGTGTCAACTTGTCCAGTCTAGACCAATCACCATGAGGGTAAGATGTGGAACAGTTTCTCAGGAAAAATTAAAGCAATATACAAGAACCTGTCTTTACTGCAATCTCCTAAAAGCTAATGCACACCTGGACCTTCTAGAAAGAAAAAAATGATCACTTAAATAAATAAATAAAACACTGCTCACTTCACTATCTATCTCAAGAACTAAAATATCTAGTAGAGTTATGTATTGTGCATTCTTAGTCTTCAAATATGCACATCAAAAGAATTATCGTAAAGGATCTCTAATAGTTTTAGCTCGCAGCCATATTTTCTGGCTATTGTTCAGCTATATTTCACTGCCAAACAAGATTGTGCTCTGAGCTGACTGAGCTCCCTCCAGTCAACCTATTCCGTGCTTGTTGAATGTCCAGCAGCAAGTGATTTTTTGGTCAGCCAAAGTTCCAATTAGCTGAGGGTAATTTGAAGCCGGAATAAAGATTCATCTTAACTCATTTGTTATGGAAAATGTATCCATGTTGCTGAGTTTCAAGCAGCATTAAATTTGATTATGAGCTTAATAACTCAGAACTAAGAGTGAAGAAAAAAAGTGGAGAGGAAAACATCCATTAACAGAGCAACTTACTTGGGCCCATGGATCAAAAGGGCAAGATCCTTGGTCATTTTCCCAGACTCCACAGTCTCAACGCATGCAGCCTCCAACTTATGAACAAAATCCAGCAACCTTCCATTTTCATCTAGTTTAGCCCTGCAGTAAGAGTTTAATCAGACAGATGACAGATATATTAGGAATGTATAAAATTCTATACACCTGTCAGCATCTCTTTGCTTAGAAGTTAAATGACACCCAAATGTACAGATGCAAGGAAATCTTAGTAATTAGAAACATTGTCTTAATTTGATCAAACTTGTCAGTTGCAGACCAACAAGGAGTTTCAACAGACTACAGTTCTCTGTTGACATAATTTCAAAAGGCAACAGACATGTTACAAAGATAAGCTAAAACAACAAAGAGTTGAAGACAAATTGCAAGCTCCCATATAAATACCTGTGTTCAAGCCCTCGTGTCCATGCAAAAATGGAAGCAATACTGTTAGTACTGGTTTCTTGTCCCTTCTGATGCAATCTAAAATGCCTCGTCACAGTCCCATGAGCTGCCTCAGCTTCTATAGTCTTCCCATCAGAGGATAACTGCACAAATTATAATGGTTCATATCTTGAAGCATTCCAAAACCTAAGAAGGCAGCATTCATGAAAGAAACCAATAATCTGATACAAACCAATACAGATGTCATGAGGCCCAAAGAACCAAATCCTGCATACAAAAAACACAACTTTAAGAATCAAATAACAACATATTTTTTCAATTTATTACTAAGCAAGTAAACATAATTAATAAATATCAGTCAGTATAATCTCAAATTTTAATTTCTGATTTCCTGCATCTTTCACCTTCCTAATTAAGGATACAAAAAATAAAACTGGGTATACAGGCACCAAGTTTACTTTTCCAGGTTCCTCTTTTGAGTTGCCAGCACTTGTCAATGGCCAATTTTCTTGAATACAAAAGACTAGATCCATGTATTCATCAAACTAAGAGAAAATATATGAAAAATGTAGAAGCTAAGATATAGGGAATATTGCAAGATGACATCAAACTCCTGGGGATGAGGGGAGCAGATGTGTACAACCCGGAAAAAAAATTGAAAATAAGGCACTTTGCACGACCTTGAGCAAGTAAATCGCTCTGGACATCTCCATCATAATTTTTGCAAGCCCAAACATATCCACCATCACTCTTTAGTGCATATGCAACCATATCATCGATTAGACGGTGCTCATACCTGACCAAAAAGATAAACAGTCAATCAAATACTTCAAAATCTGCCGGGAATGGAAAATGGAACCCATAATTTATTAGAGGCAGAAAACAAACCATATTGAGTTTTCTTCAAACTTTTGCTTCCAGTTCTCTTCGTATACCTCCTGGAATATATCTTTAAACCTATCATAGGACAGGAGCAGTAAGCATTAATTTATGAACACTCCAAACAGGAGATGGGCCAGAAATAGAAACAAATATTTGCAAGGAGACCTGAAGAGATAACATGACATGAGTTACCTGCCATCGTATTTCTTGAGGATTGTGTTTTTTGTGCTCAAGTATAGAGGCCACTTCTTTGACAATGCCAATGACATTGATGACTCGGCGAAAGCTCGAATAGACTGAAAATTTACTCAAAGCTGTCATAACTGATACATTGAAAATACCATGATGAAGAATTATAATATGACATACCTCGTCAACATTATACATAGCTAGTGCTATGCCTGGACCTTTAAAATCATAGACATCCAGTTCCATTGGAGCGCCCCCATCTTCAGGAACTGAGCAAACAAAGACAGTTGGTAAGCACAGATAATATTGAAGGCATAAATATTGTCAGGTCTATAATATGCGCAAAAGTTATAAAATCAACATACCGAAAACCATTTTAAGCTTTCCTGGCCCTTCAATGACTGTATCAGTAGCACGATACTGATCTCCAAATGCATGTCTACCAATACATATGGGTTTCTTCCAACCTATAAAATGGAGATTTGAATCATGCTCAGTGTTTCTCAATACTATTAACCACAATCAGGGTGGTGGCAAAGCTAGACATTACCGGGAACAATTCTGGGAATGTTTTGACACAAGATTGGCTCACGGAAAACAGTACCTACACAAGTTACCCATTTATTAGGAAACAATTGAAAAAAGTGAGGAAAAATAAACATGCAAAAGAGTAGGCCTAGAAACACGAAGCCACAAAGATAAGCAGTACAACTTTTCTGTTTCAGAATCATCTTCTTATCTAGCTTCACATCATCGTCAAACTCATCATTAACAATATATATAAGCATGCACATCTTAAACCACTAAATTAAGTTAGTGTGCTCATGGAGTCATCTAATACCTCAACATCCTAAAAAAAAAAAAAAAAAAAGTCTTACCCCCAATCTTTGCATAAACAACTCTAGTGAAATCAAACACTAATTTTAGATACACTCAATGCATTCTTTATAATATAATCCACTATACAACTTCCCTTGACTCTCCTACTCTTAATCTGTATCCACCGACCCCCAACTCTCTTCACTATTTTCTCTCTAATATGTTTCTTCAGAGTAGACATATAGTGGCAATAACTAATGTTTATTTGGGGTTCTAATTCTATGACAAAGAAAATTGTGTATTAGACTACATGGAATAAACAGGCTGAACAATCTTGTATTTGAGAGAATTTATTTTTCGAAGACAAACCATTTAAAATGTTTCTAATTGTGCCATTCGGACTTCTCCACATAGACTTCAGCCCAAATTCCTTAACTCGGGTCTCATCTGCAAAAGACAAATCAAAGGTAGCATAAGTAGTTTGTATAAACTGTAATGGTGTAACCAAAAAATTATGAATCTTTTGATGAAAGAGCGGAGGTATCCATCCAGGTCTATTTCCCTATGCAAATATAAGCGACTATTAAACCATAGTAAGGATATGAATAGCTAACCGGGAGTTATTGTAGCACATTTCACAGCAACATTATACCTGCAGCACATAAAGAACGAAAACAATACACAAACACCAGAAAAGTATTAGCATTAAAAGGCATCACCTTGATAAAACTGAAAGGTGAAAGCAATTGTGTATCCCTTTTCCCCTTATTTCATAAGTGTTTGGGACAAAGCATTAGACCTAGGCCTTTCAGCGATATACAAAATTACTACTTCTAATTATATTAACAGAGTCCACGTCCTACCTTGGTAAAGTCAATTCATAAAAATGGCTTAAAAGAATACAACAAGCCGACCATGATGCCCTCGAATAATCCCCCATTAAAACTAAATCATTAGCTTAAGATCTTAGCTTAGTCACATAAACCAAATGCATACACTGATATTATTAGCTAAGAGAAGTCAATTTTGACAGAAATTAATGCTATTTGCAGCTGAATAAATTATATATATAGTTAAAAAGTATATACTTGAGAGTGGCTTCAGCACTTTCTACTGTCACTCTGTCGTCAGTTGCATCACGGTTCAACACCCCCAAATCAAAATACTTTATATCCAAATCCAGGTACGGAAAGATAAGCTGCAACCACACAAAACCCAAATCACAACCAAACCATAAGAGCTCCATAAAAATTACAGAGAAATGCATGCTCATACTTTGTCCTTAATCATTTTCCATATGATCCTCGTCATTTCGTCACCTACAGCCCCAAACTAAAGGTCAATATAACAAAATTGAGTAAAACAACACACATACAGCAAAGAAAATCACAGACAAAAAACAACAAAACAGACTCCATTTCCTCTTCAAAGATACACAGCAACGCTGCGTACATAGAAACTAGGGTTTAAGAAAAGTTACCGTCCATTTCGACGATTGGATTCTGCACTTGGACTCTCTCGAAACCAGCAGAAGAGGCGAAGCAGCGAAGGGAGGCGTTGCGGAAGCGAGGAGAGAAGGAAACACGGTTCCTGTGAGGAGCTCCATTGAATAAAGGCGAGGTCGGAGAGGAGGAGAAGCTAGGGTTTCTGAGAGGTGATGTTGATGAAGAAGATGATGACAACATTGTTGCGCGGGACATGACGCTTAATCGAAGTCTCATTATAAGCGAAGAGTGGGTGATGAGTGCGTTTGTAGTATCTGTTGGATCCGATAGTTTCTATATGACTTCCACGGTGTATCTGTCGTGGAGAACAATCAAGTAGAGATTGGGTAGGGTCTGTTTGGTAACTGGATGATGATGTCCTAATCGTTGATCGGACTTCATAGTCCTCAGCTGTCAATATTTGTGCTTGTTTGGTAAATGTATTTTTTTTTTCCTTTTGAAAGGAAGTATTATTTCCTTAAAGAAGATGTCACATGAAAAAAATTAAAAGATGTTTAGTAAAATTTATAAATGGAGATTTTGTGCTTCTTTGGTAACATTATGGACCCCTTAAATAATGTGCCACATAACAAAACTTAAGGGAGTGTGGAGGACGTTATGGGGGGTCGCAGTTCAACCAAAGATTGAGCACTTTTCTTTAGAAGGTGATGGTGGGTTGCCTGGCGGTAATGGATAACCTCGTTCAGAAGAAAGTTAAAGTAGGTCCGAAATGCCCTTGTGTGTGTCTTGTTGACATGCATGCTCACCATGGAATGTTGGCGGAAGTTGGGTTTTGAAGCTTTTACATGAGTCTGTAGAGGCGTGTGAGAGTGGTTCAAGTACCAGGAGCGTACGTAAGAGTGTGATGATGTGGTGAGAGGCAGCTATGTTTAAGGGTCGTGGAGACCTAGGGACGTTGTGGTGTGGTCAGAAGCTCGGCAGGGTTGTCAAAGGTGGTGTTGGCTATGAGGAAGGCTTAGGCCAAGGGTAGAGTCGGGGTTCCAAATTTGAGCACGAAAAAGGGGGACAAAGGAGCACACACCTTAGATCTATTATATCCAATGGTTTCCACCAACATGAATATTAAAGTTGAACACAAATGAGACGTTTTTCGAGTGAGAGCGAAAGTTTGAAGGGGTTTGGATTGTCTGTGACGGGTCATGTCGGAGGCTCAAGTGGTTGAAGTGATGTTGAACTGGAAAGTCCTAAGTTGATTTGGTTTAATAACATTGTGAAGTCAAATGTTATGCAAATAGGTTGAAGCTATAAAAATCGAATGAGATGATGACAATGTCTTTGGGCTCATTATTTGCATCAAGGTAGTTCATACAAAACTTTTCAAAAGTTAGACTTTTGTAGGTAACTTTGCAAACCAGGTGACTCATGTGCTTACAATATCTTCGAGTTCTTTGTCAAGTTTAGAAGGTTAGATGGGTGTGTATGTTCCGAATGTTTACTAGTGAAGAGTTATTTATTTATAATTTTTTTTACGTGGCATCATACGTTGATACGTATTTACCACTTAGGTATCGTTTGATACCCCGATTCTACAAGGAAAAGTGACAAAGTCAATGAGAAAGTTCATTTTTTTTTGTGTTTGTGTAAAGTTGGTCATAAGAGAGAGAATGTAAAATAGTGATTCCTAAAATTTAAAATCACCCCTAAACCCTGAAAACAAAATACTATCTTATAGATGGTATTTATGATTCATGGTAACTTTCCTACCATTTGGAGTCTTGAGTGACATTTATACCTCTTATATTTTATTTGTATTTATATGTATTTATTCACAAATCTTATATTATATTATAATTTTATTCGCGTAGCACTACATCATGAGATCGACTAAGATCATCTGTTATATATTTAATGTTACACTTTTAGACTAAAAAATAAATTTATTTCATTCAAAATTTACAATGTCTCGTGAAAATATGTGTAGCAAACATGATAACTAAAAAGGGTATACATGTAAATTTTTAACATTTTCCAAAGTTTTGATTTCCAGATTATTTATTCCATTGTTATAGTTTATATTCTTTTCACTTATACAAACATAGTATTATCAACTTTCCAATAATCTTCATTTTAATAATCTACGTTCCCGTAATATTCACAATCCATAGTATTTTAGATTATTCGTACCAAACGGTACCTTAAAAGTAAACTGAAGTTATGGGCAGAACATTCGAGTACAATGTTTCGCCATTAACCCTTAAAATCTATTGTACATCGCTGCGTAGCAGATCTAACCCCTAAAACCCTTGTATTTATTCGTCCTTCATTGCGCTACTAGCAGTAAAACCCTTAAACCCTGCAACTCCTATTTTCCTCTAAGCTACAGCCATGGCGTCCATGGCGAGCAGAGCCAACCCGCTCCTCACCTCCATCCCCCATTTCCTCACATGGCGTTCCCTCGGCTTCCGCACCATTTGTAGTGGACGCCTCGGTTTCTCTTCCTCTGATCCCGATCCTCCTCCTGCCCCTGCGAAGGTTCTAGAGACCTTCAAGGAAGAGTTCGAAATTGGATCGCGCCTCGTCACGCTCGAGACCGGAAAGATCGCGCGCTTCGCCAACGGCGCCGTCGTGTTTGGCATTGGCGAGACCAAGGTCCTTTCCACCATTACGTCATCCTCAGGGGACGGTACTCGGGATTTCTTGCCTCTCACCGTATGCGAACTTTGACCATTTTCTCTGTATTTTATTTTGTACAGAATTTATGTCCAACTTGGGTTTCACATGCATCAGGCTTGAATAAAGAGAATTTTTGTTTTGTTTCACTGAGTAAATTCATAGGTATTTGAACGCCTTTGTTTGTTTAAAAGCAATTTGTTTGCGCAATTGAGTTGCTGTTTACTGATGATATGATTGGAGCTAAATTCTGACATAATTTTGTACATAAACTCCTCCAAACAATAGGAACAGATTTATTACTCATAACTGTCTAAATACTAGAGTCTAGTTTATCGATTTTTTTTTGTACAGTGTCCACTTTTCTTGTTGATTAATTAATTAACTACTCATGAATTATCAACAATATCATTTTGTTAAAATCTCTTGAGTTTCTTACACCAAGAGCACACTGGAGTATAAGGAGAAAAGTCCAACCCTTATTAAGTAATTCTTAATTTTTACAAGAACTGGATATGGTACACACAATCTTTCAGACAAAGTAGAAGCTGATCCTATGGAACAATACAATTTATATTTCTTGTAGATTATTAATCAAGTTAAGCTTCAAATACTTAAAAAGTTGATACTTGATATCTAATTTGTATGGACCTATATTATAGCAAACCGTTCTTTTAGGAAAATAAGATTTAATTTGCTTTGCTTTTAGTGAAATGTTGAGTTACTGAGTTCGAGTAGCATAACCTTTAGTTACTTTTGAACATTTTAACATGAGATCAACACTTCAAAGAAATATATATTTCTTTCTGTTGGATCAATGTCGAAAAAGGTTGGATCTTAGATGCCGCATTTCCTTTTTCTCAGAAGGGAATTAGGGAGAATTGTTGGAATTGTAGTTGTTATTACTCCGCTGAGTCATAGTGGATTATGTTTCTTTGAGTTTATTTATTTTGTTCTTCCAAATTCTCTCAATTTCATTTGCATTTTTGCCTGTTTCTTTCCCCCTTATTTTTGGAACAGAGAAAAGGGTAGGCACATTTACAATAATATATGGCAGAGTCTTAAAGGGTTTTGCTTTTTATAAGGTTGATTATCAAGAGAAGCAATTCGCTCAAGGTCTGATTCCAAGCACATTTATGAGGAGGGAGGGTGCTCCAAAGGAGCGCGAACTTTTATGTGGTCGTCTTATTGATAGGCCAATAAGACCATTATTTCCCACTGGATTCTACCATGAAGTTCAGGTCTATTACATTTTAAAGCTGACTCAGTTTTTATTTTATTATATATA
>JAYMTF010002427.1:0-18287 GCA_036897485.1 Pelargonium nanum | reverse complement strand
AAGTTGGTGATGTGGCATCACCTAATGCAACCTCACCAACTTTAACATATATATATATGGATTTTGAAGCCAATCAAACCGGATCAAATTCTAGCAAAACCCATCTATTTCGGTTTTATGGTCTTTTTTTGTTACCACTTTGAGTAATGATTTATAATTTTCTATTTAAAAGTTATTTATTTTGTTTATTTTTATAAATAAAATCGATCAATCCGATTTGATTCTTGATTTAGTCAACTCAAAATTGATTTGATTTACTGTTCACTTGTTAAGAATTTTGGTCTATTATGATCCTAAACCGATGTCACCGTAATACCGATGAAGATGATCCCATAAAAAAACACATAACATGGAAGGGTATGCCAAGGTCCGTACAAAGGCATAATAGATCGAGAGTCAAAAATCATTATTAACGTCATCTTCAACTTATTTCATTTTGTATCTTCGTCTTGAGGGCATTTTGGTCATTCTGCTTAGTCGACAATTCATATAAATATTGGACAACAATCTTTTTTTTTAGATATTGGTAATATGGTCAAAATGGTTTACTTTATAGTACTAGTCATCCAAGCTCAAACTTTTATATTTCCACTAATTTCTTATAAATAAATGAAAATGAAAAACCCAAAAGAACAGATTTGATTAGGTATCTTGGAAAACATTCTTACCTAAAAAAAACAATGCTACGTGAAAGAAAACAACTTAGCCACAATTATTTTTAGTATGAATGAGTAGAAAAATATAAAAATCAAAGTACAAAATCGAAGACAAATACATATGATGCGACCCCACACATGAACATGATGATGGAATAATCAAACATCACAACACGTTTAAGCATTGAATTGTTGTTACTTTTTGATGGAAGAAAAAAAGAGAATTGCGTGTTTGAATAATAAGATGGAACCGAGTTTTGAAAACGAGTTGATTAAGACACCTCCTAATCATATTCCTAATTCTAATTCCAACAATAATTGATGTTTGTTATTATGTTGCTACACTTCACTTTCACTTCCATCAATCATGTTTTGTCCGAACCTGGAACTTGCTGGGTTGATTCAACATTTCAATGGCTTCTTCTTCAAACCAGTCAGGATCAAAACCGACCCAGAACCAGGAGGCTCTTCAAGGTCAGATTTTGACCAGCTTTGTTCTTTGAAACTCTTGCCATATTTACATCAGAATTGGCATCAAATGAGAATTGTGTTGTAGAAGAAGAGAAACGTTTGTTTTGTTCTTGTTCTTTTCTAGCCATTACTGTTGCTGGATTCTCATTTTGATCAGTGACCAAAAGGAAATGGAAAAAAAATGGAATTTTCAGGAAGGAAACTTTTGGTAGCTAGGGTTTCTGATATTGATATAGTAAATTAGTTTCTGTTTCAAGTCTATACTGTTTCTGTTATTAGCTATTAGTTATGAATTCTGAACTTTTGGGGAGTAATTAGTGTTGAAGAGTAACAAAAACAAGTTTTGTCCCCTAGGGGATGGCGTAATGGGGAGGTCGTGGGTTCAAATCCCATTGCGTCGGATGGGGTGGGGTTATGGGTTAAGAAGGGGGAGCTACCCCTTTTGTGTAGCTCAACTGATAAAAAAAACAAAACCAAGTTTTGGTCCTTCTGGAAGGTAATTGGAATTGAAGGCAAAAAAGGTAAACATGGATTTATGAATTCTATAATTAGCATAGGTTTTTACTAGGCTTTGTGTTAGGTGATTTACTGATTTGTTCAAATATATGCATCATCGTATTAGTATCTTGGTTCCCAAGAATAATGAGGTTTCTCGGGAAACAATCTCTTGTTTGGAATTTAACTAAAAATATATCGATAACCTCTGGGTGCTAATTAGGTTTTGTTTATCCTATTCCTTAAGCGGGACTGGAAAATTGTCGATATCATTTGAATATTGGGGAGATAACTAGAATGTTGGATTTTGCTTATACTCAACATTTGATAATGTTACCAGCTATGCTTCTTATGTTTTGTTCTCAATTTTGAGTCTAATTTTGGTAGGAGAATTTGGTATGAACTATCAGCTTTCTTCAATGACTAACTACATACAACTAGAATGGTGAATGTAAATATTTGTGAAGCGGAGGTAAAAAATGACGATCAGAATGAATTATACTTTATGGTTATGCCATTTAAATAAGTTCTGTCAAGAATTTAGCTACCAACTACCAAAATCCAGATGGAGATAAAGTTTTGTACTTGTAGATTTTATACAAGGAAAATGCCTGTTTGAATAACTTTTGCGTATCATTCTTTTGGATGTGTTAATTTAGAATCAAGCCCTCAATCTAGAATGTGAAAGTAGGTAAAAAGTGGTAATCTGGAGGCAATACTGTTTTCATTAAAATCCTGAAATAGATACTCCGGCTTGACTTGAAAAATCTTTTCAGTTCCTTTTATGCTCATGCAGTGGTGTCAGATGGATTTCTCATTCCCTGATCACATCTCCATATAATCTTCTCGTAACTTCTTTTTATGTTATATGCAAATTCAACTGCTTTTAAATTTTTACTTTTAGTTGTTTATAGTGTAGGATCAGTTTAGTTTTAGTTTAAGCCACTGCATCTCTGGATCAACTTGTCTTTGGTTCTTGATTAAATTAAGAAAGTGGAAAAACAGAACTTTATAAACCAACTGCACTTGTTTTGTCTTCCACTGTGGGTATATGTTCATGAAAATGCTGAATATTTTAGCTATCATCGGTATCCTATTCCCACCAGTTGCGCTCTTAAAATAACTTTTGTTCCAAAGATCCCCTTTTCGAATCATAAATTAAGTATTGATGTCTTTTCACCCACCATCATGTCCATCAATCTCTCGTTGGCTAAATGTGGGCTTGAAACTTCACTGCTGAAATATTTATTAAAGCATAACTGCTTTCTGAATGAACTTCAGATATTCCTTACTGTGCATTGCTACCCTCTCCATTCTCTTTAAAATAAAATTTGATTTCTTGGCAGAACATTCGTAATCTATGACTGAGTTTCCAGAAGACCTCCCTAAATGCAATGTTTTGGAATACTGGTAAAAAATGTTATTCGGGATAGCAAGTTTACGTTACTGATTTTTGTCAGTTAGCAAGGATCAATACTTGTTTACTTCATCGTCCAAACTCTTTGTGGTTTAGACATTGCTCGGGTTTGCTTGGAGAGGTAACAAGTTTGTGACCTTAATTCGTTAGTATCTGATCATTTTGCATTCTGTTTCTGGTAACCATTTTATGATGTCTTGTAAGTGTAATATAGTTTAGTACTGTTGTTGTTGGCTGGGCTGGTTCACATGACCATGAGCTTCTCTCTGGAACTGAGTTTTTTCACATGTTGCTAATTAGCGCGTGCATCAATGCTCTTAAGATGTTATCGGGGCCTTATTTAGCTACTACATATGCATTTGTTATTTGCAGCTCCACAGCCTCCTCCATTCCCCAACCCGAATCTCACTGTCAACATGCATTGTGAGAGGGAGAGCAGGGCCGATCAAATTGTTGTCCCTTCAGTGCATGAAGTTCTACTAGGCTTCTTTAAAGTTTATATCTTGATCAAATTCATGTCAATGCTCTAGAAGGATCATGAAGGAAGATTGGTTTGAGGGTACAGTAAATGCTCAAGTCCAATACATATCATATATACATTCTTCTTTTGAATGTGAAGATTTAATTATCAAAATTAAAATGTTAAACTGCTATGGAGTTGGACCTTTTTTTTCATAAAACAAACTTCATTAACCATTAAACCAATAGCGAAAGTATACAACTCGGGGGGATCATCAGGCCCCCAAACCGTCATGTCTGACAGAGAACAAACAGCCCGCTGTAGCAAGCCTATGAGCTAACACATTCGCAGACCGGCGAACAAACTGCTAAGGAGTTGACCTAAGAGATAAATATTTCCATCTTCATTGATTTTGTAGTTAGTTGAGAAATATATATTTTTTATCAGCAAGCATACCAATCGAGGCTCGAACCTGATACCTCAAGAGGAGCAGGCGCCTTAAGCCACTTGCCCCGATGATAGTTGGTTAGTTGAGAAGATATAGTAACTGCACTGAAGCCTTGGTCTAAAAAGTCTATTGTTGTGGTCTCAGGTAAGTCTCCTCATTGTGTGGAGATGATTGGGAGAGACCAGTAGTTGCTAAAGTTTACTACCAGTATACACTAGAGTGATTTTATCTATATCAGCTAGCCTCATATGTCAGAAAATAAATATAATTTATTTTCTGAAATGTAGTTATGTACATGGCAGTATCAAATTGGAAGCATCTTCCTATTTGTGTAAGGAATATTATTGCTGCATTCAAGTTCAAAGCAGTTAAGTAGAGTTGAAGAGTGGGACCACATAGTAAAATTTCAGGAAGGTGTTGGTTGATCTCCTTGAATGCTTACAGATTGGTTTAAATGCACAAGAGAGCCAATGTAGCTCCTAAGGATTTGGGAAATCTCCCATAGTATATAGTTAGTTCTTTTGAATTTTCATTTTGGAAGCTGACCTTTCCTTCTATGATATGTCAGAATAACAATAATAATACATTGGTTACTCTTTAGTCCCATCACATATCAAATTAACCCCTGGCCCAACCTGGATCTCAAATTGGATATCTCACCAAACAACAAGTCCGAGTAAGCTGTTTTCATTTCACGCCTTCCTTCCACAACCTTCCCCGAAGATTACGAGATTTAGCCTTGTCCTTATGTATTGTTATTGGTTAAGTACTATCATTTAGAGTAAACACCTACGGATAGGGCTGTCTTCGGTTCAGGACTCTCGTATACTATTACTATTGCTGTTGGTTTGTTAGAAGTAACATGAAACCATAGCAACATTACTCAGTGTGTGAAAAGATGTGAAGAAGATAACAAATTATGCTTAGAAGGGACCACAGATGACTCATAACCCATATGGACCTAAACAAGATTGTCCATATGTTGGTTCAAAAACATCTGTAGTTTTCGCCTTAAACGCCAGTAGGGTCTGTTATTTAGCATAACCATCTACATTTTCATTATGTTTTGCATCTAAATTTGAGTTTTTGGTTGTATTTAATTCTAGCTTCAGCAGAAAGATAAGTTGCAGAATTAAATATGCATCTATCATTTGGGTGATTGAGTGCTTGGATTGGATGCACTAGAACAATAATTGTACATGCTGCAGATACATAACGATCCGGTTGATATGGAAAGAAATCATATATAGTATAGACAAAAATGGTCCTTACGAGACCTTTATATTGTTATAATAATCTTGAGGACAATCACAATCAGTTAGTAGTGAGTTGTGAGAGTAGTGAGTGAAGTGAAAATACTAGGAGGGACATTATATAGAATACTAAAACTGTTGATGTCCAGCGGTGGCCAGGGTAGCGAATCACATGGGACTTTTGCGAGAGAAACTCCTTGCATGTGCGCTTGCTGAGTAGCTATGACAAAAAATCAGCTTGAAGATCCAAACATCTGCCATGTCCTCTGTACCAGTGGGGTGTGCTGGATTAGGCTTGAGTTGCTATGTTTGGTCGCTGGGATGCATGCCCATCCAGCCACATAAATCTGCAACCCCCATTTGTTTTAGAGCCTCATTTTTTTCGAATAAAATGACAAACTCTATCTGTATAATTTACTGCTTCTTGTCCCTACTTTTACTCTTGTCCAATCTTGTGATTCTGATCTCTCATTTACATACTAATCATCTTTCTTATCATTTGATTAACAGGCTCCAATGATTGGATCCAAATGTTTACTACAAAGGTCTGATCTTTTCATGGTATTCAGCAAATGAATCTGAAATATCTTGTAATTTGCCGACACAGAATCACAGTAACAACTGAGACTCGAACCTGATACCTCAAGAGAAGCAAGCGCCTTGATCTACTTGCCCGACGATGGTTATTAAGAAACAACTTCATTGTTAGTTGTTAGTTAGTGATGGAAACTTCAGGGAATGTAAAGTTCTTGAGCTTCCACCACAGAGTGTTGTCTCTGGTAGGCTCATAATAGATAATACCACATGGGCACTGGGAAGAGAACTGTCCTTTTCCCATTAATATGAGTCAATTTGGGCACATGCCTAGATATAAACCACTTCACTCTACTGATTTCCCAAGATTATGATACTCCATTAGTTTAGTAGTATAATTTATAATGTTGCTATACTTAACTAGACTTGTTTAGTTGTTAATTAGTTTGGGGCCGGCTCGATTATTGTGCACTATTAACCTTAGCCAAAAGATTACTTGTCACATAGTAATGATAATATCCAAATCTAACGTTGTAACACTCCACGTATCGAGCTCCTTACAGTTTTACAGTAGTGTTCGAGCGTGCATGGTCACTAGAGGCAATTATGGGGTTGCAGCACAGCCCCATGTACTCCATTTCTGTAAGCTCAAAAATTGCAGGAAAAAAAGATGATGACATGTGCAATCTGGTGAGCATCTTTTTCCCAAAAAAACAGGGCAGACAAGTACTAGAATTATTTATTGATTGCTGCCATTACAGCTCTGTTTTCAGATTAGTGATGGAAGCATCATATCACCATGGGCAGAATTGGATCCTTCCTCTGGCAAAATTTGTCCAGTCTTTGGCCTCTTCTTTTGACTTTTTCCTATCAGAATAGTTGTAATAGTTTGGAAACCAACTGTTTGTAAAAATTCCAATTTTGCCCCTGTTTTGTATGGATAATTGTTCGAAAAATTTCACCAACAATTATCCGCAAGTGATTTTACATGTAACTTACACGCGCAGTTGACATTTATTTCATGATTTTCACACTGATATGTGAGTAATGAGTCTACTTAGTACATGGACAAGTGTCTGTATTGCACATGATTGCTCTGTTTTTTAAGTAATTGTTTTCCAAAACTAGATTGGTTGTTGATAATTGCCAATATATGATTTTTTTTCTCTAAATAGTAACATGGGTTGGGGCAAGGTTGTCAAAATGAAAATGATATTTTTGGTGCTTAGTATTAGAAAGAACATACATCACGGAGCTAGTCAAGGGAGGAGGTACTCAGAATTATTTTAATAAATAGCAAAACCTTAATTAAAAACTGATATAGGAGAAAATAATTTTCATAAAATGGAATACAAAATTCATTTAAGTTTATGAGTTGTTGTGGGTAAATTTCAAAATATAATCTTTTTGTGGGGTTTGTTTGCAAATCTGGCTCTGGCTGTACATGGTTGTCCAAACCCAATACTAAGAACTTTCCTTTTTTCTATTCATGTAAATATGTAATCACTGGATTGGTCCTGATTTCAATGATTTTTTAGACAATTTTAATTTATTTTATGCCTTTTTTGACTCTCTTTTACCACTACTGAATTATTTTATTGCAAGTAGTCTAGGTTTGGTCCCATGTGTGGTTATTGGTTTCTTAATACTATTTTAATTATATATTAATGAGCTGGACCCTCCAATTCTCACCTCAGAGACAGGAAGGTGAGGTAGGTTCTCTTCTTCTTCATCATCTTCTTCTTTAATAGCTGGTCACTGAAAACATGAGAATATGAGCACTACACACTTCTCTTACTCGCTTTCACAAACGCGGTCATGAGCATCATGCTTTGACTTCAAAAAAGTTTCATTTTTTCCTCTACCCTTTTGCTCAAATTTCACAAGGATTTCTGGGTTGTATTTGTATTTTGATTTCAAAGATCCACATTGCATAAAAGTGTTTCCTTTTCTCTCTCTCTCTTGTTAATGTCTGTACAAATCTGATACTTGAGTTCACAGTTGTGGTTACAGAGTTTGGTTTGGTTTGGTCCAAAGTTCTGATCTGGGTGTTGGTTCTTCATCAGGGTTTTGCTCCTTTTTGTTTTCTGATACAGAGTTCTTGAAGGAGAAATGGCTCCAAACTCTGTGGTGGTGACAATTGAGAAGCCAAACAACATAGCTTTGGTGGAGATCAATGGTTCAGATTCGGCTCTACTTCCTGATAAACAGAAGGCTGTGAGTACCAAGCAGCTCACTTGGGTTCTCATCCTGAAAGCACACAGAGTTCTCACTTGCTTTTCATGGCTGGCCATGGCTTTGGGGACCATGTTTGGTTCAGTCAAGAAACGCATTGTCCTGTCCAAATTAAGTGAAGAAGAGCCCAGAAACAGAGGGAAATTGTACAGATTCATCAAAATCTTCCTGGCTATTTCGATTTTCGCTTTGGTTGTGGAGGTCATGGCTCATTACAACAAATGGAACTTGAATCTGATTCACCATCCTTGGGAAGTTCAGGGCCTTGTGCAGTGGTCATACATGGCCTGGCTGTCCTTCAGAGTTGATTACCTTTCACCTCTGGTCATGTTGCTTTCCAAGTTCTGCATAGTGCTTTTCATGATTCAATCTCTGGATCGACTAGCAATGTGTCTTGGGTGTTTCTGGATCAAGTACAAGAAGCTGAAGCCTACTATAGATGAAGATGCTTATGATATTGAGGACAGCTCAAGCTTCCCAATGGTTCTTGTCCAGATTCCCATGTGCAATGAAATAGAGGTATAGAAACTTCACTGAACTTCTCTTGATTTTGTTTACTTCCTCTTTCTTTTTCTTTTTTTGTCTTTTATGTGTGTTGACTGTTGTTTCATCTCTGGGTAGTTACTGCTTACTTTGAGCTTGTTGAATAGAACTGTCTTGTCACTTGTGCTCACTCTATTTTCATTAGAACTTAAAATTGAGCTTCTGATCTGATTTGGTGTCTTATGTGTCATGGTGGGTTGTTGTAGTACAATCCCATTTCTTGATCTGGATTTCTGATGCTGAAGCTTTTACATGGTTTTAGGTATATGAGCAATCCATTGGTGCTGTTTGTCAGCTTGATTGGCCAAGGGATCGTATTTTGATTCAAGTCCTAGATGATTCTAGTGACAGTAGCATACAGCTTATGATTAAAGATGAAGTCTCTTCGTGGCGGGAGAAGGGTATAAACATAATCTATAGACATCGACTAATCAGAACCGGGTACAAAGCAGGCAATCTGAAGTCAGCCATGGGATGTGATTATGTTAAAAACTATGAATTTGTTGCTATATTTGATGCAGACTTCCAGCCTAATCCTGATTTCCTCAAACAGACAATTCCTCACTTCAAGGTGAGCAGATGGCTCCATAAGAAGCCTTTTTCCTTAAGTTCCTTATACCAATTCTGATGTTTTTGTCTTCTTCCATGGCAGGGAAATCCTGAATTAGGTCTTGTTCAGGCTCGTTGGTCATTCGTGAACAAGGATGAGAATTTGCTTACCAGGCTCCAGAACATCAACCTGTGCTTCCACTTTGAGGTGGAGCAGCAAGTGAATGGTGTGTTTCTCAATTTCTTTGGGTTCAACGGAACAGCAGGTGTTTGGAGAATTAAGGCTTTGGAGGATTCAGGAGGGTGGCTCGAGAGAACAACAGTTGAGGACATGGACATTGCAGTTCGAGCCCACTTAAACGGATGGAAATTTATCTACCTCAATGATGTCAAGGTGCTTTGCGAATTGCCCGAATCTTACGAGGCTTATAAGAAACAACAGCACCGCTGGCATTCTGGCCCAATGCAGCTCTTCCGGTTGTGTCTTCCTGCTGTCTTGTCTTCCAAGGTTACCTCCTTTTCTGCTTATCCGATTCGTTAAATTGTTTCGATACTTAACGAGTATATTGAATGAAGCTGTGTTTTGTGTTCTTGCAGATATCAAAGTGGAAGAAGGCCAACTTGATATTTCTTTTCTTCCTCTTGAGAAAGCTTATACTTCCATTCTATTCATTCACATTGTTTTGTATTATACTCCCATTGACCATGTTCATACCCGAGGCCGAGCTTCCCCTTTGGGTGATCTGTTACGTCCCCATTTTCATGTCCTTCCTGAACATCCTCCCGTCCCCAAAATCTTTCCCTTTCTTGGTACCGTACCTTCTATTTGAAAACACCATGTCAGTGACAAAATTCAATGCCATGATCTCGGGGCTGTTCCAGCTAGGCAGCGCCTACGAATGGGTAGTGACAAAGAAGACGGGAAGGTCATCTGAGTCCGACTTGTTGGCCTTTGCAGAGAGGGAATCAAAAGCTTCCGGCGAAGAGAAGATCCACAGAAGGCACTCCGAGTCGGGTTTGGAACTTCTGGGCAAATTAAAGGAACAGGAAGCCCCAGCAGTGAAGAAGAAGAAGAGTAACAAGCTCTACAGAAAGGAGCTAGCTCTTGCTTTTCTTCTGCTCACAGCAGCTGCAAGAAGCTTGTTATCAGCACATGGAGTCCATTTCTACTTCTTGCTGTTCCAAGGATTGTCTTTCTTGGTTATGGGATTGGACCTTATTGGAGAGCAAGTGAGCTGATCAATGATCATCCAAGTGCCCTTACTGGCCATAAATTTTTTTCTTCTTTTTAATTTTTTTTTTTTTTTGGCAAAGTATACTGGAAGAGAGGATTTGATTTCCAGTTGTGTAGCATTTTCTTAGGAACAAAATGTTGTTGGGATGGATTCAATAGATAAAAGATAACCAATTAAAATTTGGTTTGTTTACAAAAATCATATATATCAGCATTGTCTGGAATAATGTTAAGCACTTCACGTACACTTTTCAGAGAGTATAGGCTTGGAATGAAATGTAAATTGCTATCATATAGTAATATTATTGTTGTTTTATTTTCTATACACTTTTCAGAGATTTTTTTGTTTCAGCAAAACAGCAATTCAAGAAAAGTTGCAAAATATTTGTTGAGTTTGTTATGGAAATTAATGATTGAATGGTGCTCAAGATCCTAGAATTGAGCAGAATATGCTATTTTAGGCACAAGATGCTTATTTTTTTGGATTTTGGAGCAATTTTTGGGATAAGAGTCAAGAAATCAATGAACAATTGATTAGGTGTGCACAGTCTACAAGAATCAAGCCTCTGTGTTGGGCCTGGGCTTTATACATATCAACCACAACCTGTTTTTGGGCTTGAGGCCCAGTTTGATATGTTCACGACTGTGCACACCAAGTGTTTGTGGAAATGTCCGTGAAAGAGTCGACTTGCACAGAAACAGAACATCCAGAAGCAGAGCTCAAGAACCTTACAATGGCCACAATCTCTGCATTTCCGGCTTTGCAATGCCTTTGCGATTCCAGTTTTCGCCGGCGAACATCTCCTCTTCCCGTTCGGAGTATTCAACTCCCAATCCACGCCACCGCTTCTTTCAAGCTTTTGTCACTAACCATGAGAAGGGTCCGCTCGGCGGAAGAAGGAACCCTAATTCCTGCGCAAGAGGAAGAAGCTGTAGCGGAAGCATCTTCCTCGTCTTCAGCTAACCAAGGAGCTTGGGAAGAGCCAGACGATGGCTCCGGCTCCGGTAGGGAAGATGAGGTAGACGAAGACGAAGCAGCACAAGATGATTGGGGTGCGGAAAGCGACTGGGAGGAAGATAAAGATGCTCCAGTTGCTGCAGTCACTACCAATAGTTATGAGGATGATCTTGTGAAAGGTTTCTACTTCTGTCTAATTTGCTCTCTGCTCTCAAATGTTTGTTAATTTTTTTGAACTATGGAGCATTGTCTTAAACCCTATCTCTAAGACCTCAAACCCATTACAATTCCACCATTTCAACCTGTAAAATGAAAGAAAGGAAGAGCCTTTAACACTCCTGAGTCCTGACCAGCTCTTGAAAATTGAAATGTTTGTTTAACTTAATTTGATAGCCAAACTGGTTGGTTATGTACGGATAGTGTTACTAGTTGTTATGTTACGATGTATCCTGTTTGAATGTGAATGCCCAACTTTTTTTTGCACGTAGTGCGCCAAAATGCAATTTGAGGTTTGTTGGTCAGCTGTGAATACTCAATATGTAGCTCCTTACTTAAAAGGTTAGGAATTGCATTTTGCTTCACTATTAATAGTTCATCTAGCATGCAACTTTGGTAATACTTAATCCTATCAGCAACCAATAGTTCATAGTAGAGGGTAATATGAGGTTTGAAGGGCATCTATGTGATTGTGGTTGTCAAAAGAGAGGCGTCGCTTGCTCAATCTGCAAATGCTGAACAAAGTGGTTTTTTGGTAATTGGCATTCCTGATATACTGAACATAAGTTATATGGCATGACATGATATATATAAGATAAGTGTCCTCCCTTTGAATGTTTATAGTATGTCACAGGAGGAATCAATTTACCAGTGCTGAATAAAATGGGTTTATATCTACCAGGAGAGGTTAGATGACATGGTAAGTAGTCTAACTATCCTCCCTTTGAGTATGTATGCACTGTCCTAAACTTAGAACCAGAGCAGCTGAGACCCATTCTGATCCTTTCTGACCCGAATTAGACCAAGTTTATCAAATAGCCACATTATACAAAACCTAATGTTAGCTTAGCATCCTTTGTTTATTGTTTGCACTGGTCTTCTTGTTGCTTAAAATTTGGCGTTGCTTCCAATCTACTTGAAGAACCAATGATATATTATAATATACTTAATTTGCATGGATAGGTTATCTTGGTTCACTAAGCTCCATAGAATTTCATTTCCCTTAAGAGTTTGAATGACATTTCCTTTTCTTTCTGTTTTTCATGTTAGACACCCCTGATTTATTATTATTATTATTATTCTCTGATCTACTGCTCGACAATGAAACAACCGTAATGGTACGACTCTAATTCTTGCAGAGGTCGAGCAACTCCTAGAACCAGCCGAAAGAGCAATTTTGCGACAGAATGTTACGCCTAACCTTGACAAGATATCAACGGTATGTTAAAAAAAATAGTCATTGGACCCTATCCATGGTAGCAGTTTCTCTTATTGATTTTCTGCTCCTTATTTTTCCATTTTTCCAAAGAAATAGGAATTGCATCCCTTAAACTCTTATTACTAGCTACAGTATTGTAGCTTGAAGAAATAAGCTAAATCTGCATCTTATTCTTGGCTGAGGGGATGGTTTATTAAACATTTACATCCTCTGTCTCTAAGGCAAAATGGAGCCCAATTCACACTCTTGGGCTATCAGGTCAGATACGTTTCATGGACGTGCTACTTGAAAGTGGAGTTGATATTAATGCCGTTAACCAGGCAAGTTTTAAACCATTGCTTGCATTCAATTTAGTAGACTTCTATTGTTTACTTGGGGAAATAGAGTGTTAGTTGATATTGTGGAACAGGATGGTTTCACCGCTCTACATCTTGCTATTATTGGTAAAAAGGAGGCTGTAATCAGTCATCTTTTAAGGAAAGGTGCAAGTCCTCATGTCAGAGATCGGGTGAGGATAGCATTTTACTTTCACTATCACTTTCCTTTATATATTAAAGAACAATGTGTTTATATGTATTTGCCCTTGTAACAGGATGGTGCTACCCCGCTTCATTATGCAGTTCAAGTTGGTGCTTTGCAAAGTGTGAAGTTATTGATCAAATATAAAGTTGATGTAAATGTTGCAGATAACGTGAGTGTAGTTCAAACTTCTCAAATCCGTATTCAAGTTAACTTTATTGTGGTACATAATGTGTTCATTGCTTCTTCCTACAGGAAGGATGGACTCCATTGCACATTGCCATACAAAGTAGAAATAGGTTAATATCAAAGATTTTGTTGGTCAATGGTGCTGATAGAACCAGAAGAACTAAGGTAACTGTTTATTCAGTGGAATTTTGAATCTGGCATCTTTGCTTTTTCAACACCTGAGCTTATAGACTTTTAACATTTTATATAGAGTAAGCTGGTCAGTTAATCTTCTATCAGATGGCTATATTGTTTATTGCATCTTGTTGTTGTTCAGGATGGTAAAACGGCACTTGATTTGTGCTTATGTTACGGGAAAGATTTCAAGTCGTACGAGCTTGCCTCATTCCTTAAGCGTCTACCAGCATATGGTGATCTGTGATAAGCAGAGGAGATTAGCATCATTCTAGATAGCTACTACAGTAAAGAGATGTAACTTCACCACTCGCTGCTTGCATTCTATTCAGTGCGAGCCTATGCTTCTGAAAAATTCCCAAGGGCTATGTATCTTCTCAAAAGGGTGCAAGCCTGTTTTTGATAAACCATGTTCTGGGAGGAATTGCATGTGCATGTTTCAGGTGGGAATGAAGTGTGTATAGAATAGATCTGCATATTGGTGAAATTTTGACATTATGGAGATTTTGATGTACTGTAAACTGTAAAGTGGCTTTGGAAAAATTGACTTTAGTTCAGCTTTGAAAATGCCATCCAGTTCAGCTGGAAACATCAACAGTTGAGTCTCACCATTTATAATCATTCTATAAGCACAAGTTAAATTAGTGCATGAAATGATTGTTTTCTTCTTAATTTCAATAAGGTCATAGTTCTGTCAATAAGATCATAATTTTGTTCTTCAAGTTTTGATTTTGATAATTGCTTCAACTTTCCAAAAATATACCACATGTCAATTCATACTCTTATTAGTAAAAAAAATATGAGTGGACAATTTTTCTGTTTTTGTAAATATTAAATTGATATTTCTCTTTGAATCCTCCTATAGAAAAATTCATTAATATTGTTAAAAAAAATTTTGTGACTTTATCAAAATAGAAAATAAACGCTATTGGCAAAAGATAGAGAGAAATGATTTATTATGATCAATTGAGCCGCATATTACGGATAGTTCTTCCATTTTAACCCGAAATTTCATCCCGTCTTATCGATACAATGGGAAATAAAATCACGATCTTTCGCAAAATAATTTGTGTCTTGACTATTGTGATATTTTCCGACAAAACAAAATGACTCATTTTAACCGGGGCATTAACATCGATTTTAAAATATTTGAAAATTACAATAGGTTGGAGAGGGCCCAAATAATGTAACAGAAGGCCATTATATATGGGTTTTTTTCCCGCCAAAGCCCAGTAAATAGTCACTGACTTGACTTCTCAGTTGTGTCAATCAAATCAAAACAGTCAAATTTGTGTACCCTAACTGTACTCAATTTCAAATTGAACCTTGCTCTACATTGCCTGAGCAAGCAAAAACTGGTCTTTCGCTCAGCAAATTCATCGATCAACCGTTTAAATACTAGGGTTGTGAACTGAAGAAGACGATGGAGGACGACGATGGTGCATTTTACGTCGTACGGAAAGGCGACATCGTCGGCATATACAAGAGTTTCTCCGATTGCCAAGAACAAGCTCCCTCTACCGTAATCTTCTTCCTCTTTTTCTATGTTTTTATCTAATTATTGTTCATTATTTACTCTGTTTTCGTTCGTATTTGCGTAGATATGTAACACATCTGCGACTGTGTACAAATGCTACGGTTCGCTAAAGAAAGTAGAAGACTACTTGGCTTCTCGCGGTCTCAAGAATGCTTCTTATACTATCGCCGCCGGTGACGTTAACGATGATATTTTTGGGAATCTTGTTCCTTGCCCTTTTCAGGTCTTGTAACAACCATTTTTGATTAATGGGTTTCGTTTATTTTGTTGTTTATGTGTGTAAAAAATTAATCTTTGTCCTTGTTAATGAGACATTTGAAGGATTTGTAGTTTATATTTTGAACTTTTTTGAAAGTTACTGTTTCCTTTCAGCAACCCACTTCATCCTGTGGAAATGCCTTTGACAATGATTCTGCACCAAAGAGATCGCTACAGTTACATCCACAGGTACTTAAACCAGGCAATGTGGTTGTTAGTCTAAAATGTTATGTAATGTAGTGTTTCAAGCTGTTGATGCTCATTCTCCAACAAGTTATAGGGTTGTTGCATTGTCGATTTGAAATTCCGACTTAGTCTTACCGTTGATTATATGTTGAACCTATGGTCTATGTGTAAACCCTTCTTATAATTGGGTGCAATTATGGTAAAACCTTGTGCAGGATGATATTGAAGTTGTAGAATTGGATCTAAATTCATGACCTCTTGACCTGGAAGTTATATTTAGTCGTTTGCTGTAAAATCAGCTTTCTTGTTCTGTAGGGGATGGATGGATCAGGTTCATTTTCAGCAGAATCTCAGAGGAAGCAGCTCAAGTTAGATAACTCCTTTGTTAGCAAAGCAGCTCCTTCTAACCAAGTAAGTTGCAGTCTTGAGATTTTTTTGTTGTTGTACAATGTACACTGAAACTTCAAAAAATACTTAATTATCTTATATGTGTAACTGCTTTGTTTAATTGATCCAAATGATGGGGATCTGTGTTAGAGTTTAGCCATCCCCAATCAAATGATGATATGATTCTGTGTCTTTCAAACAACTGTTCTTCTTGTTCTGAATGTAATTGGAATTAAATTGAGGTCGTATTTACACCATGAGAACTGGTTAAAGTGTTTTTCAACAGGTGTACAGTGTCAGTAAGTATATGAAATGCCAATCATGGATGTGGTTCCATGATCATTTAATGTGATTTTCATTTATCTCTAATATTTGTAGTTTCGGTTGAATTCTTAAGAATGTGACTTGGTTTATTATTACTTTTGTGTACGTGTGGATTGGTGATGTAACTATCTTTGTCATCCTTGTATATTCCCAGGGTTTCTATATTCTTGAGTTCGATGGTGCTTCAAAGGGAAATCCTGGACAAGCTGGTGCAGGAGCTGTGCTGCGTGCTGAAGATGGAAGTATTGTATGGAACCTATTACATGTTATTATGCATTTATGTTAATGTATGAATAATGAAATGTCTATCTAATCTTGAAAGTTGGTAGGTATGCCGATTGCGTGAAGGTGTTGGAATCGCCACAAATAATGTTGCGGAATATCGAGCTGTGATTTTGGGATTAAAATATGCTTTTCAGAAAGGGTTTAAAAACATCCGTGTCCAGGGAGATTCTAAACTTGTTGTTATGCAGGTTTATTATTTGATTCTTCCCTTGTTTATTATTTAATTCTCCCCCTTTTTTATCTTCTTTATATTATCAAATGGTAACTCAAATATATCAGGAACCTTTCTCAGTGATGAAATGTTGGTTATGAGAATCTTGCATATACACAACGCCTAAATAATCCATGTGGATGAATTTGATATTTATTTGAGGCTTTTTTTACACCTTTTTAGGGTTATATGTAAACTACTTCTATTGGACCCATCTTTCTGGATTACAATGTTGAATATCATATCAGATTATCATTAAGGCTTTAAGCACCAGGAAAGGGTCCTATTATAATACCAAAGTCTTTGTCCATGTCGTATATGTACCAGATATCTCTTCTCATGAATTTGTTTTAACCATATGGCTTTCATTACATATTGGTTATTATGTTTTAAATTATGTTTCTTACAAGGATTCCTCATGGAACAGATGCAGGGTCTGTGGAAGATCAAACACCCGAATATGGCTGTCTTGTGCAAGGAGGCCAAGGAGCTCAAAGACAAGTTCTCGTCATTCCAGATTACTCATGTTCTTAGGGTAAGGCAACTTTCTTCACTTGTCTTTGACATTAGAGTTCTCAATTATAAGATCCATTATTTCCTATCGCCTGCAAACTAAAATCGTTCAACCATTTTAAAAACGTGTAATTATTATGTGGGTCACTTGAACTCCGACTCTTAAGTTGTTGCTTTCTTTTCTGCTCCCACTGACATATTTACGTACACTTTCAAGGAATTCAACTCTGAGGCCGATGCTCAAGCAAACCTAGCAATACATCTCAGAGGTGATTGCCATGTGCCTATGTGAAGTTCTTTTGATCTTTATGTTCTACAATACACCTTTTTAAGCTTAAGCAAACCTCACTATACCTAATGTTTACGCAGATGGTCAAGTTGTAGAAGATCATAGCAAGTAGTTCTGGAGGAAGAAGGATCCATTCCACTACATATTTTAGTTTCTTAAGGGCCTGCTAGTGTTTTGAATTGCTATATCATTGGCCAAATATATTTTTGTTAGTATATATCAGATATGCTGAAACTGTATTGACACCTTAATTTAAATTGTAGTGCCACTACTGGTGTACTATATTATCTTCAAGACCCCAATGCAGATACTGAAATTTCCGTCTATTAAGCCTATTTTTACTACCTGCCATTGGCTGAGCGGTATAGAGCGCTCGTAAGCAACCTAGAGGTCCCGGGTTCAAGGCACGTCAAAAGACATTGGACTAGGTGTGAGATGTCATAGTGTTTGCCCTATCATGAATTTAATGTTATAACATATGATTACAAGGAAACAGGAGTAGATATATCATATTAATTATTTTCATTTTATTTTTACTTAAAATAGAATGAAAACGCTAATTTTATAACGGTTGAAGTACATGTTTATGTAGATATATTATATAGATGAAAAGGAATCTAAGCCATTTTATTTTTGGCTTATGCTAAGCCAAACCAATCATAACATGACCTTATTAAAATATCACTCATACCCACCCAATGAATTTGTGGGAGCGGAGCGACCCGCC
>JAYMTF010002426.1:0-18295 GCA_036897485.1 Pelargonium nanum | reverse complement strand
ATCGCCGTCAACGTGCCGCCGATCCCGCAGGTGACGGCAATGAACAGAATCATCATGTCGACGCTGAAAAGGGCTTGTAGTATTGTGTAGTCCTCGCCTCTTTCCGGCGGCGAGAACGCGCCGCTCAGGCAAGAAACTGGTTTCTTTAAACCCACTTGCTCTGTTTCTTGATTTCCCGGTAGCGCTGGAAGTTCTGGTTTCTTCGAAGGCACATGCTCTGTTTCTTGATTTTCCGGTAACGCTGGAGCTTCTGTTACTACTTTTATTTGTGAAATGGGATCGTTAAGAGCTCTTTGTTTCTTGATTTTCCATAATTTAAACTCTTCGTTTGCGACGACGAGGATTGGGAGGAAGATCAGGACGAGCTCGAGACAGGCACTTCCGGCGTACTCTGTTTTCGAGAAGCTATATTTGTTCTGTATAATGATTAAAATCATGAGCAATCCGGCGAGTCCGAGAGAGATGTACAAGAATCTGTAGAAGATTTTGAGCTCGTTGGTCTGTCTAATGACTTTGAGAATCCGAACCGTCCGGAGGAAGATGACGGACACGGCCGCCGGAAGCCAAGCGATGAACAAGATCAGAGCTTTCGAGTTGTCGCCGTAAATGACATGGTAGATTTGCGTCATCATCGCGCCGCTGAGGCCGACGAAGCCTTTCATGAGGCCGAGAACGGCTCCTCGGCTCTCCGGGAAGTTCTTGACGGAGGTGACCATAGCTCCGGTGTTGGCGAAGGCTTGGGAATTTGCTCCGACGTAGATGTAGAGACACATGTGCCAGACGGCGGGCTTGGCGATGCGGCCGGTGACGGCGAGCCAGATCATGGTGTAGCCGAAGAGGTTCATGACGGCGCCGACGGAGAGGACGACCCACGGCGGCGTGACCTCGAGGAGGAGGCCGGAGAGGACGCCGACGTTGCCGCCGAGGTCTTTGAAGAAGCCGAGGAGGTTGAGGGTGGTTTGGTCGTAGCCTAAGGAGGATTTGAGGTCGTTGGAGTAGAGGCCGAAGAGGTAGCCGGAGCCGGAGACCGACATGATGAGGACGGCGGCGAAGGCCATGAACCACCGGCCGGCGAGCAAGTGTAGGAAGAAGCTCTTCATGTCCTGCCACCCGGCGCCGGCGCCGGCGGTTTCACCAACTACCATTTTTTTTTTGTAGGGGTTGTTGAGGTGTAACAAAATTAAGTTGATAAGTGAGTGGTAGTGAAGATGTGAGGACTGAGTAGACATTTATACAAGTTGTAGGTTGAATTTTTGTGTGTTTTAAGGTGATGGTCGTTTGACTTTGTAGGTTAACATATTATTGGTCAAGGACACGTGCCTTGCATCCATGCAAATCATGTGTTATCTTTTTCAAAGTTTATAAGGTTCACATACTACATTACATTTTAATCAATTTCATTTTTGAAAGAGAGTAGATGTGACAATTTCAATCCGAATCTACGGCTACGAGCATTTGAACTTCACTCCGAGTTAAATAGAATCGATGTGTTCATTTTTGGATCGAAGTGGATTGAAATTGTCTGATAAAATTTAATTAGACAAATTCACTCATTTACACTATAAATTCGATCTCATACAAAACTATGTAGACAAAAAGAGCATTTCTATTGCAAGACTCCATTGTCTTGAGGTTTGCAAAGTGTCAGGAGACTTAAGTTGGAGAAGAACAAAGTTAAGGGCTGGTCCTTTAGTTTTTTTTTCACCCACTCTCGTAATGACATCTGTACTAGTATTGAAATAAATTATTATTTTATTATAATAAGAACTAAAATGCAATCCTACTAATGGAGTGAAATTTTTTCTGAAGCCTCTATGCTTATGTGGCATTAAAAAAGACATAAATTTGTCATGGAGGAACTCAAATTATCCTAACTACAACAAAAAATAATAAAATTACCACAAGGTTCACAACTATTAGCTAACAATCATTTCTAGCGGCTTATAAAAAACTTATCTCTCTCTTTTCTGTTTGGAAAGTGAAAAAGAATTAGTACAAAATTAGAAAAGCATCTAGAAGATGAGAATATATTGTTACTATATAGTTTATTAGAATCACATGTTCAAATGATTTATTTTAGTTTATTTAGATTTTAATCCTTCATGCACTCTGATGTAGACACAAAGGAAGAAAAATCTAGCTAGATATGTCTTTTCTTAAAATACACATCTAATTTCTTCAAAATAAAATAAAATACATATCTAATGAAGCATATGTTAATTAAACATGTATTAAAATTAATATATATGAAGCATATCAATATGTAGTACTAAAAATATAAAATACTAGCTAATGCATGAAGAGAAACAGTAACTTGATTCCAAAGGGGAAGCAAAACCAAATCTATAAGTGGCCTCAGCATAATTGGAATCACTTTGGTTTATTTAGCATTGAAGTAATTAAAATGGATTCTTTTCACTTTGGCTTTAAGCCTTTAATAACTTGTAAAGTCTTGTAAGAACCATACATGTTCAAATTATGTTTGTCAGTTTTCATATGTACTTTTGTTGTTTCATACCATATACGATGTATCATTAATTCCAACTATTGGTCGATGATGATGATGTCATGGTGAGATTAATGATGTCATATGTTGTCCGAGTGAGAAGCTCCCGATGGGTATAAGATTACCATTAGGTGTATCTTGTAAAGAGATCTATCACGTGCTGGTTTTTCCGAGTGGTTACTTTGTAGAGAGTTATGTGGAGATGAATGTAACGCGATGAGAACGAGAGAGCACTAAAAACATTATATAAATTGAACTAAAACAAGAAAATGAGTTGAACAAAATAGAGATCAGGATTGGAGATAACCACGAGCGTGAGTATTTAAGAAAGAAACCCTCACATTTTCAAGTAACATTCAATACGATCCCGACTCAACCTGAGGCCAAACTTATATGGTTTAATTAAAAGTCTAATTATAAAAAGACAAAAGTAATTTCAAGAATTCCACTATGTATCAAGTGTTTGTCTCTTTGTTTTCTTTATCTTCACTGTCTTTCAAATTGAGAAAGCAAAAATGAATTACAGTAACTACATGTACTGTTATGAGATGCCAAGTTTGGTTGAGAATCATATGTTGAAATATTTTAAGTTTTGTTTTTTTCCAAATCTTTGCCATTGATTTGGATGTGACGTATTTTAGTCCTCTGCTTTATAATATGTTATCTAAGATAATAAAAAAAGTCAAGAACAATTGGCCAAATTCAAACTGAATTTGATTACTATGTAATGATTATAGCATCAACACTCTAATTATGTTAATGTCATTATTCACACGCATGCACTCTAGAAAAGAATGAATATTGAAAAAAATAGCGATACGTAATTCACATCACGATCAGAACGGGTTGTATGGTCTAAATAAAATAGATCAACAAATAAAACCTCATAAATTTGTCTTGTGCCTACGTCGTATTTTCACACTCAATTGTCTTGAATGTTAGACCGTCATTTCTTAACAAGAGTTGCATCAACACTCGACTTAATTTCCTAAGTAAATTCTATTGGGTAGAGGAAAGGTTACATTATCATACTCCAAAAGAGCCCGAGGCTCATTTGAGTACCGAGAAGGCCTCCTCGGAATATTTCACCTTGAGACACTTTACACACGATGAAAATCATAGAAGGCAAAGAGACTTGGGCCTAGTAATTAGCAACAAGGTAGAGGAGACACAAATACTTGAATCATTAAGGAATAGCTAAGTTTTCAGGTAATATATCATGACCTCAACATCTGCTACATTCCAGGTAAATGGTATTGATAAAAATAACTAATATGCCAAACTTAGATGTCACTATCAGTTCCAAGAACATACTTTTTCACCTTCCTTTATAGATACAGAGGAACCTAAATTTTCCTGTGGAATCATAGTCTGTACTCCACAACTAAAAGACATTAAGCATATGATGTTCTTGTGAAGTATAATAAGAACCATGTGTTCCTAAGGGGATGTGGTCATAATATAATCATTTTTGGTTTGACCACCATTTCCAAGCCTCGAAACAGAAAGCGAATATGTTAAACCTCTCTCAATCACCAGGTTTTGAACCTACGACTAGACAGCTACGCCACGCTCAACAAGTAGATCACATCTTAAAGTCCCCACACAAAGAAAGCCAGAAAAGAAAACAACGGGTCAATTATTTACCTCATTCCAATGCATTTCAACTCTTGCACTCTGATGTGCAAATCTGAAATCTCATTACCAGTGAACAGCCTGTGTGTGAGATAGTGGAGAAACAAAACCTTTCACTTCCCAGATGTTGGGATGGTTGATGACACAATTTGTGAGTGGAAGCAACTACAGGTAGTGAAGACAGAACAGAACATAACAGAGAGGACATGCATGAATTCTAGTTTGTGGTTGCAGATAAAATGAGCTCTAAATGGAACGTTTAGCCCTACCACTTCCCTTCTTTCCCCACTGCACCCACAATCATGTTGTGTCAACGTGGCCCATTTAGTTTCCATGTTAAACATGTCATGTTCATGTACAAAAAAAAAAAAAAAGTTCAAACGTGTCATGTTTGTGGAGAAAATGTTCAAACATGTCATGTTCGTGTTGGGTTGTGCAGCACACGGCCAACCTTCAGCACAACACGCACAAATTGCCATCTCTAACACATCCTAGGCAGGCCAACTTAATTTCTTTCTAGACCCACAGCAAATATTTGATTACGCAATACAAATACTTGAACATAACCCAAACGAGGACTATGTTAAGTACGAGGCCAAAAAAGAATCATGATATAGCAAGCAATGCAAAATATGCAGAGCAGTTCCATGAATAAATGTCAAAATTCAGCTAAACCACCAACTTGGAAATGAACGCTAAGAAGATTGAAAGAAATAAGGGGCTCACAGGGGCAAGCTGCATGGCAATTATATACATAGAGGGAATGAGAGAAAAATATGTCCTCGTCTTTTGCCTGCCTCACAGAGACCATCTGAGCTTCCCACATAACAAACACGAAACCCGCAAAACGCAAACTCTTTTCAGTCAATAAACTTGTTAACAACAATACCAAATCATTCAACAGAAATCCCGGGACTTCCGGACGAAGAAAGAGCCAGATCAGATGTTGAGCAGAAAGAAAAACTCAGCAAAAGCAAGCTACTATTGTTCGTGTAACAGTGCATGTGCTGGCTGAGCAAGGACTTTCGCTGTCTCTGATCTGAAGAAAGAATCAAGCATTTAAATCACAGCCAAGATGACTTCCAAGCATTTATCAAAATTCCACATCTCGAGTTAGTTAAAAGCACAAAAGCAATCAAGATTATAACTATAATAGGTTGCATCCATCAATCCTGCAGTTAAATACAAACTGCCCACTCAAACGACTGAATCTGAAAAACTGAGTAGCTGGTGCATACTGCATACGAAATACTAGTGTAACCTTAAGACGGAACAACCACATCTCAGTATCGATCAAAGGATGAGCGACCACCCCTTCTAGGACGATCATAAGGACCAGGCCTGTCCCTGTAGCTTCCTCTGTCATAACGAGCAGGACCTCCACCTCCATACCTGTCACCGCCTCCTCGTGGCCCTATATCCCTGTCAAAACTTCTGTCTTTGCCATATCCATTCTGAGGCTCCCGATCCATATACCTATCAGCACCAAAGCGATCGGCAGCAGGGGGAAACCTGTCATTGCTGTAACGATCACGGCTCCCATATCGAGTGTCTCTGACATCCATGCGATCTCTGTCCCCGAAGCGTCCGCCATCAAAACGATCATCATAACGCCCACCTCCAAAGCGATCTCCACGAACACTTCCTCCAAACCTAGAATTCGATGAGAACCGGCCACCATTGTCAACAGATGGCCATTCTCGAGCAAAATGACCAGGACGGCCACACTTGAAGCAGTCAGATCTCCCTGTAGGCCTATCACCATTCCTGTAACTGTCCCTGCCACCTGACACATGATCCCTGCCGCCTGATATATGGTCCCTGCCACCTGATATATGGTCCCTGCCACCTGACATATGGTCCCTGCCACCTGACATATGGTCCCTGCTACCTGATATATGGTCTCTGCCATATCCATAGTCCACATCTTCACCCGGTTTTGGCTGTGCCTTGTTCACTGAGATAACCCGACCATGTATCTCCCGGCCATGCATGTCCTTGATTGCCTCGTCCATAGCACGGTGATCTGAAAAAGTTATAAATCCAAATCCCCGAGGACGGCCAGTTTCTCTTTCAACCATGACCTACAAAGACACCAAGACTAATCTAATTATAACAGCGAAAGTATTACCTACCAGTCCTTCTCTTTTACTTTTTCTGGTTCGAATGAGTAATGATATTTACAAATTGCACAGGGCCTGAAACCACGGAGTGTTCCCGGGCGGATGAAACAGTCAGGCAAATGACACCAATTACAACAAAAGCGTCCACTATAACATCACTAATCTGCAACTTAGCTTTCTTGAATTGCTATATACAGTAGCAGATCACACAAGGCCAGCAGCAGAATTTCTTCATACAATTAATAGCCTCATCTCAATTATATTCCAACACCATAACAAAGGGAAAAGACCGGTCAATGTTAGTGTTTCCTAATCAATACATGTTTTTCCAGTTACCAATATGTGTATATATTGATATCTTATGTTCCAATCACAAAAACACCCATATTTAACAGTCCCACTATTAATGCAGGCTCTCACTGCGGATTGAGAATTCTTTCTAGAGAAACTCGTTAAGCTAACAGATGAAACAGAAGCAGATGTCCTATTATCAAAAAGAACTTCCACAACCCTACATATCTATCCAATTTGAAACCATGAATGAGTCACTTGACGAGAATTTACTGATGCCTCATCATAGCTCCCATTTACTGGCCTGCATGACAGCCATGAGAACTGACCAGATACACTGTTATAAAATGGTTTGCTTTTGCAGAAAACCATTTAATCACAAAATACCCCATCCACCTAATGAACCAAAATGATGAATACTCTGTATCAAGGTTGATCTGCTTGTTACCCGAAACAAACTACTAGGCTGTTGTGAATAGCTAAAACCCATATAGTTCATGTTATTTGAAGCCTGGAACAACATAACAATTAAATATTCAACTGATAGCCAAGCATCAAAACGTATATGTGCCAAGAACCAGGCCTGCCCTCTGCCAATTCAGATTGCAAACTGATGAAATACACAACATAGCAAATAGTTATATAGCTTCATTTCTAACAACATGAAGTATATGGTAGGAAATCAGGCTCTGCGGGGTATCAGTAGAGTTTACATACGAAAACACAAAATAAAGAAATGGATAATTATAAAAGAGATGTCAGGTTATGAAAAGGTAAAATAGGTGCCAACTCACTAAGTAATGATGTGTACAAACACATATAAAGTTATTACAGGCTTTAAATAAGGAAGAACAAAGCAAATGCATTAAATTTTACAAACCGCAGTAAACCCTGATACATGCTTAAATCAACGTGACTTGCAAATTGAAACTAAGATGACTGTTAATCTGCATAGTAGTAAGCATTTAAGTCTTGCTTTTCAATACAATCACAATTCTGTTTGTAATTCAAAATATCTTACTAGCATGAACAACAATGCAGCATATGAGGCAAAATCTTATAATGACAAAGAGTTAGAAACAGACAAATTTAGTACCAAAAGTCCACTCAAGAAGGATGAATTAGGTGTAGGCAATCACACCTAATTAAATGACTAATTTTATTATACGCCCAGAACCAATCCTTATAAAATACGATGTAACAACCACCAAAGCATGCCCAGACCAAATACGCCATGCAAGTCTACATGTCAGCCACCAAATAGACTACTCAAAACATGAATATCTCATAACAGATATCTTATAACAAGATCGTAGGATGAAGACAAAATGATTCAACCCCATACCCGCTTTAAACGGAATCATGTTATAATGGCAAATTAAAAGACAAGCTATACTTAGAGACGAATTAAAATTATGTACCATATTTGCTGCCATATGCTTACTAAGCCCTAAAGAATGATAATGAAACCTACATATACAAGCAGGCCACTTACTCATATAATTCCCATTTCTTTCCAACCCATAGCAGAAAGATTTTATACATCATATCATGCAATCAAAAGCTGAAAATACACCAATCACATAATAAAAAGGATGTATAGAACAACATGTCGAGCAAGACAATAAAAATCCCACATCACCCCCGAAAAGAAACACCCTTTTCAGAGTGCACCATCAAATTTTAGCCAACCGAAACATCTGAAAGCATGGGAGTGGAACACATTACATCCATGGAACAGAACACAGTGCTACTGACCACCAACAGCTAAAATTATTCATATTTTCCGACACGAAACGAAAAACAACCAACATGTTCATATCAGGGTTTCATTAACACACCAAATTCAGGTCCAAACCAACAAATACACACAAAATATATAAAATTCAGCAACAAATACAGGAAATTTGAACAAAATAGCAAACAAAACCAAATTGAACAGAACAGAAACATACCACAGAGTCATGAATTTTGCCATAACGACTGAAGGCGTCCTCGAGGTCCCTCTCGGTGGTGCTCCCAGCCAGACCTCCCACGAATATGCGATGCTCTTCTCTCGCAGCCATCTAATTCAATTGCAAAAAAAATTCCCCAAAACTAAAATTAAAGATCGAATTTTTAACGAAAGTAAGACCTAAATTGAGGAATTGGTGAGAGTGGGATGAGAAATTCTCACCGAGAAGAGAGATATAGAGAGAAGTAGGGTTTAGGGTTCAGTTTCTGCTGTTATCTGAATCGTTGGTAGGGTTCGATTCCAAATTGAATTAGGCAGAGAGTGAAAACCCTAGAGAGACAGATTCACAATATTAACGACCGTTACTGCGTTACACACGTACATCGTACAAGTGTTGGTTGCGATTTTTATTTTCGGCTAAGGTCCTGTTTGGTCAAATACTATTTCTCTGTTTTTTTTTTTTTTTTTTTTTTTTGTTGCTGTTGTTGTAGGAATATAATAGCTTCATTCAAATAAAGTAGGGCAAAAAGAATGAAATTTTTATAAGACAACATGCTAAATGTCTTTTTTTTTTAATAAGACACGGGACATAACGCCACCCTAAACCTCACCCCATACTGTCGACAAGGAGGCTCGAACTTGATACCTCAAAGAAAATCCAAAGTGGTATTAACCACTTGGCCCAACATGTCTTAGTACTAACCACTTGCTAAATATCTTAATTTTGTAGCTTTCTTTTATAGAGTGACATGACAATTACATGGCATGTATTTTATATTTTTAGTCTAAAATTAAATTTCAACAAATAACAATATGATATGTGCAATGTTGGGCCAAACAGTTGTTGCGCTTTGGATTTTCTTTGCGATATCAGGTTCGAGCCTCCTTTCCGACGGTATGAGCTGGAATTTATGGGTTTAAGGGGAGAACTAACAACTAACTCGGGTGACGCCCCCACTAGTGAGTGAGAAACATAGGCCTTTGTAGGCCTGCTGTACCGTCGCTTATAAAAAAAAAAGTGCAATGCCACACTCTCTCATGAATTTTTGATGTGAAGCGTCCGATTGATAAGATATATGATGCACATGGTGTACTACGATTCACCTTAGGTCACACCCTTGAATGATCCTCATATTCCAAGTCAGGGGAGGGTGGCTTTTGTCCCTTCAACTGGTAACCTCCAAGATCTGATGTAGAAGGTCGTTTTGTCATAATTGGCAAAGTCACCTCTTTGTGATCAAAGTGCGGGTACGGATGACTTAATAAAGATTCTTAATATTGGATATTAAAGAAAATGTGAGAAATGAATTTAAAAAATGGGTAAAAGAATTCTTACTCATTGAGAAGACCGTGTATACATACTCTTAAAATGTGTGGAAGTGGCAGATTATGCAATTAATAAGAGATATTGATATCTCATAATGGATCATAACGATGTCACAACCGTGTCATGATAAAGTGACAATGACGTTACCATTCTTGAGCTAAAGGACGGAGCTCGAAGGTGAAGTTGCGCGGTAAAGTTTGGAAGGTTATCAATGGAGTGCATCTTGCTTTGAAGCTTTGTAAGTGTTTAGAATATTAAGAATAGTTTACACCAAGTAGTGACTCCCTTGAGTTGTTACAAATAGTACAATGACATTTTGGGATCTTTCTCCATAAACTATCCTTCACCTTACCTTTCACTCTGTCTCATCAATGGCTAAATCATATTTCAAGCCACCAAGTTCCATCTTTGATTCTTTGCTCCATAGCCCACTTTTGACTGAGAAGCTAAAACTTGGACCACACAGTTCACTGGACCATCAGTGAATAGAGATTACAAACTCCATCCATGAATCTGCAACCACAACTTCATGATTAAATGTTGAAAATTGATGCCAAGTTGCTATAAAATATTAGTGTCTGTCCCATTCTGGCCTACTAAAATATCAGTACTTTGACTAATCCTACATTGTTGAATCTTTATCCTAAACAAACATTTGTTTAACTGTCAAAACAATCATTTTAACAGTTCACAACATGTGGATTTAGGAGTCTCCAACAGGAACAAAATAATGGTTGTACTTGTAATGAATCTTAGCCCACCAGAGCATGGAGAATCTGGAACTGTTTTCTGTCTCTTTCTTGCCAATAAAGCCTTTGATTTGTCCCAATCACAATCTGACTGCACATTTGTCCTTCTTTGCCTCTATATGTATAAGCAGATACATGATTCATGTCTCACACTGTAATCAACCTAGCTAGCTATGGCAGATTCAAGAAAGCTAGAGGAAGGGTTAGGAGGCAAGAACTCTGGCGGTGAACACGAAGAAAATGATCGTATCGAAGCTGAGAAGGAGGAGAGGAACATGGAGCTGGACCGGCCAGTGGAGCCGAAGAGCAAGAGGGTTGCGACTTTAGATGCGTTTAGAGGGCTCACTATTGTGGTTAGTGTTCAATATCAGACATAAGTGATGGTTTTAGTACCTTTTTTGTTCTTTCTCTGAGTGGTATCAGTAATTTGGTGCAGATTATGATACTGGTGGATGATGCTGGCTGGGAATACCCGCGGATTGATCACTCGCCATGGAACGGGTGCACGCTTGCTGATTTTGTAATGCCCTTTTTCCTTTTCATCGTGGGAGTCGCGATAGCCCTTGCTCTCAAGGTTCGTGCCGTTCTTGAACTTCTTGTATCTCAGCATCGTTCGCTATATGCAAATGATCAGCTTTTCTGATACAATTCTTCATCTTGAATTCTTGATGCTGTGCAGAGAATTCCCAAGGTCAAGTACGCGATCAAGAAGATCATTTTAAGGACCTTGAAGCTTCTCTTCTGGGGAATTCTGTTGCAAGGTAATGTTTCGTTATTCGTATATTTCTTGGTGCAAAAACCCGAAAAGATGTACCTTATAAGCTTACCTTCTCGGCTTATCTGCCTCAGGAGGATACTCTCATGCTCCCGACGATCTCTCCTATGGAGTTGACATGAAGCAAATCCGGTGGTTTGGTATTCTCCAGGTACGCATAGAACTGAAGCACACGAAGCTGAACAAGTAGATTCAAGCTAATCACAATTTTTCATGTTTATTTGAGCAGAGAATAGCATTAGTGTACCTGGTTGTAGCTCTGATAGAAACTCTGACCACCAAGCTCCGACCAACAGTCTTGAAACCCGGACACTTCTCTATTTTCACTGCATATAAATGGCAATGGTGAGCAATCATATTTTCCATAAATTTTACGACGCAAAAACCAAGTTCTTGACTTAGTTCTGTAGCTGCATAGCTCCTATATTAACCATCTACATTTGATTTAGGCTTGGAGGGTTCATAGCGTTCCTCATTTACATGATCACGACATATTCACTATATGTCCCAGATTGGAGCTTCGTGTACTACCATCACCATAAATCAGAGAGATTAGTGGTACGTACTAAATGGCTCGAGTAGCAACATTTTACTGATATTTCGTAAATCTGCAGACTATGATTTCAAGTCTCAACTAATGGTTGGTTTCAGGTTAAGTGTGGGACGAGAGGACACCTAGGACCGGCCTGCAATGCAGTTGGTTACGTGGACCGACAAGTCTGGGGAATCAATCATCTCTACACTTCGCCAGTTTGGCAACGCTTAAAGGTAAATTATCAGCTCTACAATTCGATCATGTACTGAATGATTTTTACTGATAAATATGTTTGCTGACGAACTTGTAGGCTTGTACTCTTAGTTCTCCGGCTTCTGGTCCATTTCGCGAGGATGCTCCTAATTGGTGTTACGCGCCATTTGAACCAGAAGGCTTGTTGAGGTTCGTAAATCAATCTATACATCACACATATATATATCTAAGGCTAAATGGAGAAATGAATGTAACACTGGTTTCTGGTTGCGATGTTTTTTCTTAGTTCAATCTCCGCTATCCTCTCTGGCGTCATTGGCATCCACTACGGACATGTTTTGATTCATTTCAAGGTTCGGAACTTTTATAACCTATGAGATGTTTAGAATCATTTACTTGCTATGTTCAGCTAAGGATTCGAGGTTTCTTGCAGGAACATTCTGAGAGGCTCAAGCAATGGGTCTCAATGGGACTCGGCTTACTTGTTTTAGCCATCATTCTTCACTTCACAAATGGTTCGGTTCCTAAAATTCCTCGAATTTTGTTAACAATTTGTATGATCTAAATGCATAGATAGATATAAAACCCGAGTTTTTTTTTCTTGGGCTTGCAGCTATTCCTATCAACAAACAACTCTACAGCTTCAGCTACGTTTGTTTCACAGCCGGTGCAGCTGGAATCGTGTTCTCGGGTTTTTACTTACTGGTCAGGCTAACGAATACCCTACCAACACTATCTGATATATCAGTCTCGAAACAAATCAAGATAAAGATTCTAACGACTTATTTTTCTGATGAACAAAATGTAAACAGATTGATGTTTGGGGGTACCGGACACCATTCTTGTTCTTGGAATGGATAGGAATGAACGCTATGCTCGTGTTCGTGATGGCCGCGCAAGGTATCTTCGCGGGATTCGTGAACGGGTGGTACTACAAGGACCCGGACAACAATCTAGTAAGTACAATCATAACTAATCAAGATCTTGCTTTTCCAAGAAAATGTCACTAACGAACGAAAACTACATCTGTAATCAGGTCAACTGGATTGAAGAACATGTTTTTAACGATGTTTGGCACTCAGAGAGGGTAGGGACGATACTATACGTAATATTCGCAGAAATCACATTCTGGGGAGTGGTTTCGGGCATCTTGCACAAACTAGGAATCTACTGGAAGCTATGAGAATTATATATAGAATCTGTAACATTAGTTTCATCAATATATAAATCTTAAAAGGGTTCGTTTTTCCTTAGCTCTTTGTTCGTTATACTTTCTTAATCGTTACGAGGAGATATTTTTCACAGAACATGACAACAAATAATTAAGAACTGCAGATAGAAAATTCAAAATACCAATCCCAAATATGGCCAAGAAACATAAAATCCTGAGCAAATGTGTCCATCATAGGATTCTCTTTTCAGGCCTTGCATGATCAATAAAAGATTAAATGGACAAAAACAAATTAACCTATTGATGCAGTAGAAAATGATAATTACCTCTTTTCCATCAAGTTCTTCTCAGCAAAGATGTTCAGAATCCGAGCTTCGCTTCCACGATCAAATCAGGTCAAGAACACGTGTTCCCTGGCGAAAAATATCCTGCAAAGACTAGAAAATGACATTACAATAAAAAACTATACACATGTTGGGGTATCCAAATACAAAAAGAAAATCAAACAGACAAATATTTTTGAATCACAGACGGCTGAGGGTGACATGAACATATCGACATCAAAGAGATCCAAAACAACTACAAAGGACAAAATAAGTAACAATTTCCATATATTTCTCTTTCCAACAGTAAGGTTTTTGTCAAATCTGCACAAAAGAGTTACAACAAAGACAATCTAAAGCAAAAGGAACGGTAATGACCTCAAAACAGGTCTTCTCGAAAGAAATCTGTCTCCACTGAGTCGGGATATGAAAAGTACCAAACCATCAAGCATACACATAAACTATTTCAACAAATCGGTTTCATATAAAGCTACCAAGATATATAGCTCAACGTGGAGATGAACTGTACAAGCCCTTGTCGACAAAGCATTCTATCGTTTCCTACATCTTCTAAAATATAGATTACAGACTATATGTACACGATATATTGTTGAACTGCAAGATTTGATCTAATTCCCAACTGATTCGCTATAAGAGCCCCTTACTAGCAGATACTTCATATAAGCCAGTTACTGCCAGAACAGGTATGTAAGAAAAGAAAAAAAAAACATATTACGCGGCTATGATACTTGACTATACAACGTTTCGAGGCTTCTGATCTCCTCGCGTCTCCATGCTGCCAACTTGTCTTTCAACTAAAAATGAAGATGTGGTACGGCGCCTTAGCCTTCATAGTTTACATCTAACATACACCCATGGATAAGTACATGCTACAGGAGCCGCCTTTGGCCATCCAAGAGAGAGAATCCGGTCATTATCATTCCCAACCCATCAGCATTTTCCAAACTTCTTCCTCGATCTTGCACCCTGGAACTGACAAGCCATCTCCTTCGTCGAGCCGAACTCTATAAACTTCCCATTCCCTGTCTCCAATCATGTGCCTTGCAATTTCAGCCTGAAAAAACAATCAACACGGTTTATTTTGCCATTTCAATTATGAGAAAAGAATGTTATAGATGAAGAAATAGATTTTTTTTCAATGAGTTGATGAACACCGATCTCTAGCAATTCATAAACTGGGACCACGCAAAAAACCTGAAATGTGAAACTAATAATGCATTATTAAAATTCCAGAAATCGCACTGAGAGTTGGATTAAAAATGTGGCAGCCAAAAAGGAGGCACATAAAAGTAGCCCCATCACTGAATGGCAGTATCAATCTTTAGTTTTGAAAGAAAAAAAGACTAATTGTGAATGAATATGTTCATGATATGAAAGTGAGAACAAAGATTTGAAAGCATAGCCTATCTGAATATTTTGATTTGTTATACAAGACAGAGCAGTAAGTACCGAGAAGATGCAAGTGTCGAGCATTTTGAGTGCAAGGGTGATATCATGAAAAACAAGGGGCCGGCCCTTGCCAGATAACTCCACAGGGTTTGCAACCAGCAACTCGGTATCGGGGCCTCGACTTGTCACAGCTACTCTAAGAGGACGAATTAATTCCATCCACAAGCGAGATGACAATGCACTCTGCTTGCTGGGGTCGACTATTTTCTTCCCATCAGCTTGGACGATGAACAAATCAATCTCACAGTTTCTTCTTTGTTTTATGGAGAAGCGCCCATAAGAAATCTGGTAACACGATAAGAACTAGATATAAATATCACATAACTAAATTTAGCAGCACCTATCGGCTAACACATTCCAAAAATGCTTCCGTTTATATATTACTCATTAATATATCTACCTGAATATTATATTCCTTCAATGTTCTCATTATGTCGTAAAGAAGACCTTTGTGATCTTGGCAAATGATTTGGACAAGTGTATGAGCAGGACTCAAAGAGTTGTCCACTGTGATGGAAACATTGTTGGAGGTGAGCGATCCTCTTGGGCGTTCACCAGACATATCCGAGGGGAAAATATCTTCTGTGATTGCCGATGGAAGAAATGAAGATCTCTGCGAACATGCCGTTATTTCAGGGCCAACCATTTCTATCTCGCAACTTATCATGGCGTCCTCCATTACAGCTTTTAAATGGTCATGTGTATCCTCTTGTCTCTTTCTCGTGTGCATAAGTTCCCTGAATAAGATACAAAACTTTTAAGTAATGTAACAATATTTGAAAGAAAAAAATGGTGTAAACTTGACTCCATTAAAGAAAATTGTACAGATGCTGACATTGAGGTTTCGGGAATATGCCGAATCCTTCACATCTTTGGAATAGTATCGAGACAGCACGACAGATTATTATTAATTTTCACCAAGATGCATATCAAACTTGCTAATCAGACGATATAATATTAGATAAAATTTTGCAGTCATTTCAAAGCAACCAAATCACTCACTTCAAAACATACACATCATATGATTATCAATTCACAATAACTTGGAAGACACGGGAAATTCGAAAAAACTAGTAAAATCACAACACGAAGAATGTAGGAAGAATTGAAACCTGGTGTCTGTGACGAAGAACAAGTCCATCACTTTCCCGTCCGGGGTGGTGGATACTTTCACTCTCTTTATGGTAAGCTCGAGCTCACAAAGAACCGCCGTCACATCTGCCAAAATAGGAACAAAAGTACTTCAAATCATTAACTAGAACAGCTCCTCCAAATTATAGTACCCAAATTCTTAACTTGAAAGCCTAAAAACCACATATATCAAGAGTGAATCCCAAAACAGAAATCAGTGCAAAGATAAGACCTCCTAGCTCAAATTCTAAACAGATTGAGCAATGAACTGTGTGATCCAAAACCCATGAGTGTAAAGCAAGAAATTTACAAATTTTACATTAAGTAACAAGAAATGAACATAAGAATCAGAAAATTACCATGTAAAAGCCCTTTTCGATCAAAACAACACAGCTTCAACAAGAAAACATCAGGAGGTTTAGATGGCTGCAATTCTGATTGGTAAAAGGAAATTCCTGAAGCTGAGGAGCAAGAAGGACAAGCCGCCACAAGTCTCTTCTTCAACAAAGACCACCTAGTCGTTGATTTGCTCACAACCCAGAAAACTAAGTAACACCATTTCCCATCCGTGGACACATCTTCACCACAAAAAACGAAAAAAAATCAAAAAAATCAAAACTTGAACACAAATCTCAGAACCCATCACTTGTTTTCCAAAATTTGAGGTGAAAATCAACACAAATCATCATATTTTGGGGGGAAAGGGTTTGAAAGTATGAAACTTTACCTTTCTGATAGTATCAAAAACTGCAAATTTCAACTACAAAAATGAAAACTTGAAGACCCAAAATTGGATTTTATTTTTTTTTAGCTTACCTCCTCGAACAACGCTTAAGCCAAAGAAGAGAATGATGCGACACAAATCGCAACCCAACCCAGTTTTGTCAGGGCAATTTACAGTAATCACACTTGGGTCTCCTTCTCTCTCGGACTGTCTGATAATCACAACATCTTCTTGCAAAATTCCCATCTTTTCAGCTTCTGGTTAATTAGTTTCTTGTTGTTGATGATGTTGAAGAACAAGCTATGCAGAGCTGTTTTGTTGTTGGTGTTGCAGTGAATATTACTGTTGGATTCTTTGGTTGAGTTTGTGGGATTGGGAGAGGCAAGAAAGGCAGAGCAAACAGAGAGGTGTGTGTAGTTTCAGTGTCTCTCTCTGGAACCTTTGATTGTGCTTCACTTGTTGCTCTTGTTGTTGTTGGTTTTCTGGTCTATTTTAGCCACTTTTTTACTGTTTATTGCATACATATGTTTTTATTTAGTATTTAGTATGAGGTTCACACTTCACAGGGCTGTTGAATTTATCGGACACATGAGATTTTGGGATCAATCTGCTGCGGAGATTTCGGTAAAGAAAGAAGAAAACAACCTTCTTGCACTTTTTGCTTCATGTTAGAACTCACAATTTGAATAATAAATTGAGATGTACATTAACACTACACGAATTTAAGTAAGTTTTGGTTATATTTAATCATGTTTGTGTTAATTCAATTTGTTTAATATTCGGTTTATGTTTGTGGCGAATGTGTCTAACATGTCACCTCTGCTTGGATTAGCTCATGAGCTTATTGACCCGAAATTGTTATTTTATATGTTTGGTTATGATTAAAATATGTTATAAACTCTTACCGATGATCTAGGGATAAAAAATGTAATTTTTTAGACATATTGTGTAAAAAAATTGTCAATATATATTAAAAGAGTTAAATATATCTTGTCGGTTTGATCAATATCAATTTATTTATTTAAATTTGTTGGGTTAGTTAGTGTAATTCTGAGAACACTTATTTAAAAGTGATCTAGTCGGGTCATGTCGCGCCAACTCACTTATATGTTGGTCATGTTATTTAATCTCGAGTTAACGTTTCTTAAACATTTATTATAGGTCATATTTCTATTTTTTTTTTTTTTTGAGTGAAATAGGTCATAAATCTATTAGTTTATGTAAGGTGTCATTATTTTTTTTATTTATCAAATAATTCACCTCCTACTGTCAGTAGAAAGATTTGAACCCGAGATCTCAAAGAGAACTAAAACATTTAATCTGCTTGACTCAACCTGCTTTGAGAAGGTGTAATATATATATATATAT
>JAYMTF010002425.1:0-18301 GCA_036897485.1 Pelargonium nanum | reverse complement strand
TATTGTCATTGCAAGTTTAGCTTAAATCTGTAACCATTGAAGCACAAATGTCTAAATTTGTGGCTAATATCTATCATTGTTTGACAATCTCCATGGACAATATCTAGAGCTTTCATTAATAGATAATTTACTTGACAATTATTGATAGCTATACACTACAAGGTACACAAATACACAAGAGTTAATAATGTAAATGCAATATTAAACAATTCATGCTATATATAAAACACAACCTTCACAAGAAAGTACTATGGAACTTGCAATCCTATTGCCATCTTGGCTTTCCACAGAAAAACACTACCCATCCTCCCAAACATATATGTTGAAAAATATACAAGTGACCAGTTTTCAAACGTTATTGCCACAACCAACATCTAGACCCCTTCACTCCCTACGAAAATCTTCAAGTTCCGGGCACTTGGGACTTCGCTAGTAACCTACAAAACTGCATACTCCCAGACTCTACCTACAGCCGACTATAGGGGCTTATAAAGAAACTATACACAAGGGAGCCAAAAACGACGAAGTCACAGCCCGGGTAGTAGAATCAACGAAGTTTGTTCTGAGCAACAGCCTGGCATAACTCATCCTCGTAGAACAGTACTCGATTAGAAGCCAATGATTTGCAGGGTGGCTTTGACAAAACAGACGGCACCATGCATCTTGAAGGAAATGTTGATTCCTGGAAAAGAACAGCAGCAATCTGACGCATTTGAGAGTATTTGATGCGAGAAGGTGGACGGGGACCATGCCTTGGTGCTTTTGGGGTATGCGGGCTTGGAATACAGATACCTTTACCATCCCCCTTGCTGCAATTATCATTATATACACAAAAAATAGGAAACTATTTTAGCACAAGAGTATAGTGTAAACTTAAAAAAGATTGTTATATTGACATAACTACCTTGCAAAAGGCCAACGCTCTGTTGGCCTTGGGGTCATTATGCTTAGCATCTCTTGTCTAGAGCGATCTGGGGTTGTGTAATTGAAGTAGATTTGTCGCGCAAACACAACCTGTTCTCAATAACAAAACAGTCATTGTCATATCAAAATCACATCAAATCAAATGCGAACAGGCGTGAGAGGGACACTTACAGCTTTTCTAACCCTTTGAGAAACATGAAAAACCGCCTTCAGTTGGTCATGGTGCAGGTGACAGAGAATTTTGACCTGAAATTTAACAAACAAAGCAAGAATCAGTACCTCAAAACAGGATATTCACATTAACAAGAGTGAAAGGAATTGCTCCAGTTGCAGATATTACACACACACACAGGACACTAGACATAACAAACAAATTTGTTTCAACTTTCAAGTGTTTAGTCTCAACCAGATTCTATGTAACACTTCCACTTTCCTGATCAGTATACAGAGCCATTAACACTCATTTTCATTGTCAATATTCAGAGGCTTCAAGTCCAACTAACATGTAAAGATAACGCACCATACCATTATAAACATGTTTGTGATCAAAACGAAAAATATTGAATTCTTCAGGGTGGTCTATCATAAGCTATTGGCATGTTCAACCACAGTATCTTTCAATTATTTTGAAACAAATCCAATTTGAACAAAACCCATAAAAATTAGAACTTGACTCGTAACACATTCATTGGACCCTCATGAACTGCAAAACATTCCTAATATTTAACACCAGACACCATAGCCTTCCAGCCCCAGATGATCTTCAATCTATGATCAAACAAAAGAACCTTCATATGTTAATTCTATTAATTGTCCTATACTGCTCAATTTTTGTTCTTCCTTGAGAGCTTAGGCCTACTACATCATTCAAGTAGACAAGATATCTAGTCACACTTGCTGCTCAGATATTGAATATCAGCAGCAAAAGAAATTTTCGCATTCTAACACTTTAAACAAAGCAAGAAAGAATGAATTAGGATATAGAGCTTCAAGCAGAATATGATGTATACGGATTAATATATGTCCAAAACAATAGTCACACTTTTAGCCGTTAGAGCATAAAAAAGAAATTTAAGCTAGCTTCAGTGAAATCAAGCCAGGGACTCATCCACACAAACGTGGACACAAGAACATTGAAGTGGAAAATCTAATTAGAAACAAGGATCAGAAATAATACCAACAAATCCATTGGAAGAGTTTCAAGCCGTGACTCAGACTCCCACACAGCAGTTTCAGCTACTGGTGTCTTGGGAGTTCCCACCAAATTACTCTGCTTGACCAAATTAATTGGGGATAACATCATAGGGCTTGTATCAATCGCACTGACATCAATCAGCAGATCATTTTCTGGCTTCTCAGTGTCCAAGACAGCAACTCTTTTCTTGCCAATATCAGTGCACGACTTGGCAGCTGAGACCTTTGTGTACCGAAGCTGAGCAAGGGCACCAGGCTTCAGATACTTGTTACTTGAGCTCCTTCCGCGACGTTTCTGCTTAGGATTCTTCGAATTCCTCTCCTTGGGAGACACTTTCCCCATATTTCTCCTCCTCAACTCAATCCCTTTATCTTGTTGGATATTTCCCCTTTGAACCCAACAAAACCAAATCTCAATTTCCTATTTTTGAGAAATGAAACCCTAACTGAAAAATAACCTTATAAACAATTAATCAAGACCTGAAAAAGAACAAAAAATACCATTAACATACGAACAAAACCAAATTTCCCGAACAAAAACCATAAACCAAATGAATCAACAATAATATCCAACCAAACATCCAGAAACTTACAGGATTAGAATCCATCTTCAATCCCGATCTGCCGTCACCACCACACACCAATTCATCACAAAACCCTAGCACGAACCCCACTTCAAACACGATCCGAGGAACAATCGACGAATCAGCGAACGAGAAGTTCAGCAAACAGAGATTTGAACGAGAAATCGAGATCGAAGCAACGAAAAAGGAAAGGAATTGAAGAACGAACCTCAAAGCAGCAGAGATTTGGGAGGCAAAGCGCGAGGTTTAGAGAGAGAAATTTCGAGCCAAAAGGCGAGAGAGAGGTCTAGAGAGAGAAGAAATGTGGGGGCGCTAGGGTTTGGTCTTTATTTGAATTTGGCTCAATAGCCCGCCAAATTTTCATTTTTCGCCAAAACAGTTGCTACCAAACAAAAACCGTAGAACGTGGGGTTGTAGAAAAAACCCAGTCGGTGATGACGTGGCGATTTACCATTGGCCAATACGAGAACTGGGCCAGTCGGTGTCTTCATTGCTTACGTCATCAAACCACATCCGATGGCGGAGATTGCGTGAGATAGATTATACGGATTAGATTTCCTTTCCTAGATTTGTGTTTTTCCTTTTTAAAATTCCAAAAAAATATTTGAGAGGGAAATCGAATCAGTTGCGAAATGTCTATAATGCCCTTCGTCATGTCCACATGAACCAGCAATGAAAGCAGGGGTATTATCGGGAAATAGAGTGGCGTACGTTAGCGGGACGCGGGACCTAGGTGATCAGGGAGTCCTCATGATGGATATAACGCATGAAAGGACAGATGAGACCCTAATCACGCAGCATTTATTACACGTGAATGGCGCTCTCCGGATTGGGGAGGAGGAGGGTAGTTTGGTCATTTAATGTTTGTACGTTGCATAGGATTCTGGTGCAGTGGAATATATTAATGGGTCAGTCCCTAGTAGGCATAAAAAACAAGAAAATTCGAATATTTTGAGAATGCTGAAAAATTAGGAGTGGGCTCAAATGGGCCCAAACATATTTAAATTTCATTATCTTATTTTGGGCCGAGACTGTGCTGCTTGAAAATTACCAGACCCCCATATTTACTTGAAACAAAAAAATTTGGTTCATGTTTTTTATTATCGAGAACAAAAAGTCTCAGCCAAAGAGTTAAGGCGCTCTGCGCTTGCAAACTCGTTGGAGTAGGTGTAATCGTGAAATGATATCTGCTTATTGGCTTAATTGTGTGTCATCTCATAATCGTTTAGTTAATATTCATCTTTTATTGTATGTATAAAAAGAAAATGTTTTATTATGATGATCTTAAAATTTATTTTGTTTCAGACTCGTACTTGATTTCATTTTTGTTATAGTTTAGTTATTTTAATATCTATTTGTTTCAACTTTGTCCTCTAAGTGACTAAACATTCCATTAGAGACTAATCCTTAATTATTATTTTCTGGTCTAAACTGTGGGTTACCTAAGCGGGTCCGCAAACTTGTAGTTTGTATTTTTAAGCCGTTTTATCACACTCAAACTAATTCTTATTTGATGGTTGTTATATTTCGATTTTTTTTAAGGTATTTCGAAAAATAATTGTTTATGGATCATTCATTCATATGTTCGCATGGGCCTGTCTATTTATTATTTAATGGTCCAATTAATAAATTTAGTTACTTTCACTAACTTGGGCTATCTTTTTGCCCAATTTAGACTAAAACTTATTGTGTATATAAAAGAGGAGCCCAAGAATTGATGAAGCCCAAATATATTATTTTTTCTTCTCGTCTTTCCAGTCAAATCGGTCACTGATTGTCACTGATTTTGATCGTGTTTGACTCAACCAGCAATAAGGGTGTTCATTTGGAACTATTCGGATCCCATTAGGTTGTTCGGAATCCGGATCCTGAGCTGGACCGAAAAATAGTGACCCGGATTGGATTGACTTGGCTGATCGGGAAACAATTTTAATATTTAATATTTTTTAAAAGAAATAGTTATGAGAGGCACACTCCCCATTCAACTCTTTCCCCGAAATTCACCTTAACTATACATTTTTTGTGTGTTTATATTTCCTTTGAGAGACAGGTTCACCTGTGGTGGACAGATGTTCGCTGGAAGCTTTACACTACGTGCGCGATGTGCAGCTTCATTCCAAAGATTATCATGACGAGAGAATTGTCGCATTCTTTTTGCACGTTGGTAGGGAGATAATATATTTTTAAGGTCAACTGTACTAGTTAGAGCGATCTCTGAGTTCTATCCAATAACTTTTGTCTTATTATTAATTTTCTCTAATTTAGTTATGTTTTTTTTTTCGTTCCTATTGTTTTGTTCGCTTTCTTTTGCTACTATTCGGTGTTTCTTTTCTGTTTTTGTTTTAGTGCATGCTTTAATGTTGTTCCTCTTATTTTCTCTATTCTAATTTCGAATATCCACTTACTTCATTTTCTGTTTCCAATCGGTTCTATTGTTGCTACTAGTATTTAAACCCAACTATGTTTGGGTCTATGTATATGTTTTATGCTCTATTTAACTAAAAGCAATGACTATAAAATTAGTTTGAGTTCTACCCTATGTTAACTAATTGGGCAGCATAAAAAGGTACTTGTGTATTTGCAATTAAGCTTGACATTAACTTAGACATAGATTTTGTCAATATAGTATTGTTATATATTTTATATTCAAATTGTATTAGTTATGAATGAAATTTACTTTACTGAAATAGTTAAATAATTTGTCTAACTTGAAATTTGAAAATAATAGTTATTTGGTAAATTATAATTTATATTTTATTTCTTTAATATTAATAGCATATTGTATTTACCCTAAAAAAATAGCATATTGTATTTGATTTTTTATATGAATTTTTTTATTAGATTATAAATGAGAAATAAATATAATTAAACTTAATTATTTGAATATTTAAATATGATATATTTCAAATTATTTCAAAAATTAAATGTCTTTTATCTTTTCATAACAAATTTAGAATAAAAATTAATTAAAGATTTTGTTTAAATTAATCTAATATATAATTAGAACTGACACGTGACATAAAATTGAAGAATTGAAATTACCACATGTCAAGCAATTGAGCACTTAATTAGATTTAGTAGAGGACACATGTCATTCAATTAGTTAGAGACTTCTCTTTATAATATATATATTAGATTCCATTTCTTTGTTCAAAACTTATATTTTCTAAATCTCTACGATTTTGTTCTCAAAAATTCGTTTTTCTCAAATTGTTTTTTTTCTAAAACCTTGTTTTCCAATTTTGCTTTCTCACTTTATTCATTTTTGTTATTCTGAAACTAATTTTCTAAAATATTGTTTTTATCATTTTGTTCCTTTATATTTAACTTACGTTGGTATTATTGTTGTTGTTGTTGTTAATATTTGCATATACAATCTATCTTTATAGTTGTATATGTGAATTTAATTTGTTATAATTGAAATTCAATAATGTGTAAACTTGGATTTAAACTAAAAAGGTTGTGTGTACCATTTTTAAAATTGTGTGTTTTGCCTCCTAATTATTATTTATTTTTATCAGCAAGCAGTACTTCGTATTAATAATTCAAAGGATATTACAAAGTACAAATAGCCCAAGAGGGCTCAAGAACTGTTACACAAAAAAGAGGCAATGCATGGAGAAAAGAGCCAAACTTCCAGACTACAACTATGAGATGGCGGAGCTGATGAATTTGAATGCCAAATGGAAAAAATGAAGCATTGAATCTTGCGGAATAAGCGAGCTGAGTCTGGCTGGGCTTGCTGGAAAGGTGCATCGTTTTCCTAATTATATAAAAGACACAACACTTTGTACATAAAATGTATTAAATTCGGAACATTTGGTATTTTTTTCTGGTATATAACTTCTATCAAATTAGTTTTTTTTTTTTTTCTTGACAACCTATCAAATTAGTTAAGTTGGGACCACAATCACAATATACAATATATATAGTTAGTTAATTAGTTAGTTGATGACATGAGATTGAAGCATCTAGGTACCTTAATTGACAGTCTATTTAATTTGGAGTTTAATATGCTCACCAAAACACTATACACTTGAGTTGGAACTGTCTCCAATCCATTTTGTTATTGCTATTTGGTAGCGTCGGTGTCAGAGCCACGTACACAAAACCCCAACTCATCTTACCACCCAAAACGTTGAATCTTATAGCAGTGCGTACCACCCAAAAGGGTTTCAGCTTTTAGGTACCCACTAGCCCCACCCAAATAACACTTTTATGTTTAGAGGTTAGAGCTTAGTTGGTTACTCTACTACCTCTTTAAACGAAGTGCCACATATGATAAAAATAAAAATACTCTAGTACCGGACACGTGGGGCGTACAAAAGTTCTCAGACTTGCCTAACAAACGCGCTCGGTGCTCCGAGAAGCAAAAAATCAATTCACAAAGGCTCAAAATTATAGAACCTTAACCCACACGGTAATTTTTTTTTAAGGGCTTTGATGTACACCTCGGTGCAAGAGGGACGTATAGGAACTCTAGGACTCGCCCGACGCCTGCATGCAATGCGTATGGGAAGCAGTAGTCCGAGCCTTAAGTATAACCGAAGTGAACCCCACATTGTCATCAATCAATCACACGTCGACACGTTAATATAAATATCTCTCTGTTGGTAAGAAAGATAATCCTCGCAATTCCATAGTCACTTCTCTCTAATTTCTCTATCTAGAAATGCTCTCTAGAGCTATTCTGATTTTGATTGAGATCTTACTTTCATGTATGAGGATGTTTCAGTTCCACCATAGAGTTATCGTTATTTGGCGTGTTGCCCATTGCAGGTCACAAGTGCAAAACCCCTGAGCCAAAGCCCGACGTACATTGGCCACATCAAGCGCACATTGACATTGGACCTCGTACATCGAGAACGTCCCCAATGACTCATGCCTCGCTTCAACACTATAAACAATTTTAATTCATTTCACTTTCACGTGAACAAGACGACAACAACAATATAATGCGTCAATTTGACCGGTTTAAAACAACCACATCATATATGACTAGAATTAATAGGATCAACTTTATATACCTTATATCGCTATGAATTTCACTTATATCTATTTGCATTATTTTATAAAAGTGTACATTAAAAAAATCATGTACTAAACAACTCTTTTTGAACCATTTTTTCCACCCGAAACACAGTTACCAAACAAATACTTTATACATTATAAGATACCAAGTTGGTACTTGGTAGCAATTTCTATCCCAACCCAACTTCTATGCAGCTTTACTATGAATATTAAAGAATTAGTTTCCTTTTCTCTTCTGGCATTTCCACAAACACCTACACTTATTTATTGTGTGCAACAACTCTCTCTCTCTCATTTAATGGACAATATCACATGTGTAGGAGTCGGACAATGTCAGGGGACTCGAATATTGGTTAAGGAATGCAATTAATTATATCATATAATTAAGCATTAACTCATTTTATTATGCTTATCCATTAATTTATTTGTTAATTGTACCTCTTTCCAACTAGGGTTTGCTATAAAAATTTGTGGGATACACACAAAACCAGCAGCACCACAACCCACGGGTCACGGCGTGGCTTGGCATCAATTATATATACACACTACCAGTAGAGTGGCACACCCGTGATATCTTGAGACCCATTAGAAATGTCTATTTAAATAATTAAACACCAAATAATTCTCTCGTCGCCTAATTATGAACGTTTATATCTCGTGTGTCTACTGATTATCTTAAATATTTACGATAAGTTGAATTTATATTTATTATATTTAGCTTAGTTATCAACCATTAAATTATAAAGAGTAAAATGAGCATCAATTGACTGATATAAGAGTTATATCAGTTTTGCTTAAAACTACGTAGTTTAATACACTCATTAACTCATCACTAATCAAAATTACGTAGTTTTGATAAACATATGGATTTTTGGATTTTTTACTCAAATCAAAACTGTGTAGTTTTGATTAGTGATGAATTAATGAGTGTATTAAACTACGTAGTTGTAAGAAAACTGATGTAACTCTTATATTAGTCAATTGATGCCCATTTTACTCAATTATAAATTACCAATAAAATTAAATGTATTAAAAGAAAGCAATTACTATTCATCTGGTTGATCTAGAGTCAACAAGTTCGATTCGAATCGCGTGTTGGTGTAAGACTTTTATAGATGTAGTCATGTAGGAGTGTTGTAAATAGATTTCACACATAGAATTTGTTTGATGAACTTTTACTTGATCACTTGGTTTTGAATGATTTGGGCATGCCCACCACATGGTAGCACATCCTTAAACAAAACCAATAAGGGTACCATTGGATTTCACTTTGGGCATGAGAATACGAATCTCTACCATCGTAAGTGGTGTGTACGTGAGATTCTAGAGAGAATTTGAGAGATATTTAGAGAGCTCAAGTTGTATGAATGACACAAATGAATCTTCAAAGTCCAAAAAAAGATTAATATATACCTCATGATTTTAGGGTTATTTAAACTCACAAAATCAAGATGTGGTGGACGATGTGTCGTGTTGCGATTGGTTGAAAGTAGACTTGATGATGTCACACGCTTGTCATGAGCTCAAATTGTGGTTTCATTCATCAAACGATGATTTCATGACGACGTAAAAATAATCACACAGTGATGTGACGTTGAGACTAATTGATGATGTGTCAATAATCATGATGATGTGATGTTGTTTTCATCGCCTTAGGGTTGTGGCACTAGGGCCTTGTAAGGCATTGGAGGGCCAAGTCTAGAAGGTTACAATGCCTAAAGCCTTCACATGTACTTATCCAAGGGCGCAGTAAGGAGTCTGAAAGGTTACCAATTGGGTGTGTCTCATTCCAAAAGGTTTTGGAGTCCTGACACGTCGATAACATGGTAACCTAGGTAATTCGATGTCTCGAACTTGTACCTTTAGAGTTTAGACCCTTATGACAGGGTTCAGAAGATATTGGAGAGATACCAAAAAGATCCATGAGACAACTAATTATGATTCACGAGGGGTGTGACACCCCATGCGGGTAGCCTTGCTTAGGAGGAGCTTGGAATTCAATTCGATTCGATCTGATTTTAAAATACAAATATGGAATTTGGGGTAGCTCATAATATTAATTTATTTAGAAACATGTTTCCAAATAATCCATAATACAACATGTACCACCTATCTTCCTCGTCATTAGAAAACTTTTTCATTGTCACTTACCTAATTTTAGGCAGTCCCATGAACCGTTCAAACCCAAACCAAACACCAACCCAACAATCGACAACCAAAAGCTTGAAATTGTTTGGTGTTGTGAAGTAGTAAGGCCATGGCCATGGCAGCCAAGAAAGTTTATGGGGACAGACCAGAAAAGAAGTTGCAAGAAATTGATGGCTTTCATCGGTGGTGTAGTTGATGCAGACACAACAGCTTTTATGATTGCTGAGAACTGAGAAAAATCAATAGTAAAGGCTGAGCAAACAAACAGATAACAATGAATTTTGACTACTGCATTTAAAAAAAAAAAGGAAATGATAACATTTAACATTAAAATTTAAATATTGTATTTTACTGTCCTAAAATGAATGTCCCATTTTTCTTTATTTTTTTGCTTTGAAATGAATATATTCCTTTTTTACTAAGTTAATCATACGTGAATTATCGTATGAACTCTTATAAAAAAAACTCTCTCTTCTTTTTCTCTCTGAAAACTCTAGCCGCCTTCTCTAGTTCATGTCCACAAACTTTTTTTCAACCACCGTTGGTCTTTTTTGATTGGCGGTGGTTCAAACTACTCTTATAGAATAATCTCAGATTCTTCTGAGGAAAAAGCGGGCTTTCTCATCAGGACGGTGAGTTCTTATCTTGAGGGCAAGTTTGGGTTTTTTAGTTGCTTTGTGCGGAGAGTTGTGCGGCGGTGGCTGTCTCCGGTCGGGAGGGGGAGTGGAGTGCGGGTCGGAGGAGTGGCTCACTTGATTTAGATCAAAGGGGAGACTTTCGGTGTCAGTGCCTTTGGTTTGGATTTCAGAGACATCCGACTCATCTTGGATAATTTTCTTGGTTTTTTTTTTCTGTTAGCGAGTCTGCGATTTTGTGACTCGACCGCTTGCTCAGTCTAAGATTTTTATGTCAGACTCTGATAATTGGATTGACCTTTAATCCCTTTAGTGATTGTAACTCTCTTGGAGAATGATTTGATGTAATAAATTTGTTTTCTTTTTGAACTCAAAAAAAAAAATTATAAGTGAGTTGTCGATAAAATTCTTATAGCATGGTAGTTTGTATCTTTTAACAGATGATTATGAGAATGCAAGAATAAACATAACACACTAACTAACATTTTTATAATTTTTCTCAAAATAAAAAATAATTACACTTTAACAAATTCTATCACTCAATTTAAGCATTAGGACTAAATCAATAAGAATAAAGATAAATTTCAATAGCTAAATTAGAAGAATTGAACAAATAAATCTCAACAACTGTCAAGACAAGTTGGGCTAAACAATTTAAACGTTTTGGATTTTTTTTGAGGTTTAGGGCCCGAGTCTCTCTGCTGACGGTATTTGATGAGCTATTTAAGTTGAAAGGAGACATATATCCCTTATTGTGTAGCTCAAATCAACAACTAAATTGGAAGAAACTGAATAGTATGATTTTTTTTTTCTTTTGTACAAAGATTGTTGTATCTATGGTGAGTGAGTGAGTGATATCTCATGACAATGCCAACAATTAGTGGGACAGTGACATTGTTGGTTAGTTTCTTCTTTTCTAATATGAATTAAAATTATTAAATAAAAAACATAAAGTTCATTCTTTAAAGAGAAATCGGACGGATAGGATCGGGTAGGGAGGGGGACAGGCAACGACAAATATTGGATACACGTGGCACGCGATGCATGTGTAAGTTGTCTTGATCGTACAAGAGGGGTGGGGTCCACGTGGCAGTTACCTGAAAAGAACTGATATTGAACTGGTATATGCGTCTCTTCCTGTTTATAGTTAAAAACTTTTTCTGTATTGACATTTGTCTTTGTAACTCGAACTATTATATTCGTGTCCACGAATTGTGTTGAAAGCTTTGATATTTTGTTAAATAAGTTATTCTGATCTAATCCGATTACTGAAATAGTTAAATAACACGACACAAACATAACACGTTTGTGAACGGAATGACACAATATGATACAACTAATACGTTTAAACAATTGTGTTAAACATTACACGACATGCTTGGATAAATGAGTTAATATTGACACGACACAACCCAATATACTTGATCATTTTAACTTATATAAATCATTTTATACACAATATGTTTGAATAATTTAATTTAATCCTTAAATGGATGGGTCAATAAACACGAACAGAGTTGAGTTAATAATTATGAATCCGACACAAACATGATTATGCTAAATTTAAACTTTTTAAATTCGTATCGTGCTCGTGTCACAGGTCATGACCCAAATTGTCAGTATTTCTTGTCATATGGTTATGGCGTTTTTTTTAGGTCGGGTTGGAGTATGCATAAATGTATGATTATCTCTTTGAGCATGTTAATTGTTAAATAATAATAGTGCTCAAACATTTAAAATTGAAAACTATAAATTACAACTATAAAACTTACTCATAGAATAATGAATATAACGAATGCTATTTAGTCGCCAATCTATCGAGCTATAAAAAAATCAGCTCGAGTATGATCTCGAATGGCTCGTTTAAAGCTCAGTTCGTTTACACCGTAGTCCGTAGCTATACTAACGTGCGCTTTTTTACTGTGAACATGGCTGGCATTCTCGCAATAACCAACAACACTTGAGGGGCTTTTCCGTAAACTACAATGCCACTAAATCACTGCATGCCTGGCCCTGGTCTGGTGCTTGTGCACTTGAAGGCCAGCTTAACCTCTCTCTTCTCTCTCCCTCCTCTCTCTCTCTCTGCACGGACCAGAGGCAGACAAAGCAACACCGAAACCGTAAGCCATAAAGAGATAGAGAGAGAAAGAAGAAGAAGAAGAAGAAGAAGCAGCTCTGGTGAGTGGTGAGGTCGAGGAAGAGGAAGCTCATTTGCGCAAAGCAATGCCTGCAATTTTCAGAATTCAATGCTCTTCTTCTCTCCCACTTTGACGCTTGTTCCCCTCCAATTTCACCATCTCTTTATCATTTTCCTTCTCAAATACAACCAAAAAACTTCTCAGAACTCGATTTTTTTAACGCTTTCCTGGCTTCAGGGAGTAGCGGTTACTGACTACCGGCGATTCGCCGGAGGATGGTGAGTCTGTGGAGTCAGAGATTTCATTTACCGTCAAGTTTTATTTTCATTTTTAGTTTATGAATGTACCTTTTTTTGTTCAGATTCTTACTTTCTTGTCGCTGTAGAGGTAGATTATTAAGCAAACAGCATTTTTTTCTCTTTTGCTTTAGTTTGTTCAAAAAGCGAAAGAGCAAAGACTGATGAAGCATAATGGATGATCTTCTGGATTTTGTTGCCTCATTGTCTAGCATTTTTTGCTGCAGTGGTGTCTGACATTGAAGATCTTAATTGTGTACTGGAATTTTCCAGAAGATCTAGTTGAGTAGCTTTTGATCTGGCCTCCATGCCGTACCATTGATCCACTGTTGGAAATTTGCATATGGAGGAGTAAATTCGGAGCTTCAATTTCTCTTGAGGTTGAGAAGATTGAGATTTAAGAGGTAAACTGATGTTAACGAGGACTGAATTTCTCGTATTTCCCTGCATTATTTAGTGAAATTGTTGTTGGAGAAGTTCAATTTTGGACTATTGCTCCCAAACTATGAGTTTTACAGTAGGAAGGATCAATTTTTGGTGACAGTGTGCATTGGTTTCTCTGGATATTGAAAGAGATCATTTTATGTGTGCAGGAACTAGATTGATTAAGAAGTGAAGATGGCTGCGTCATGGGAACATTTTGGTGAGATTGCTAATGTCGCCCAGCTCACAGGTCTTGATGCCGTGCGGCTTATTGGGATGATAGTAAAAGCCGCAAGTACGGCACGAATGCACAAGAAAAATTGCAGGCAATTTGCACAGCATTTGAAGTTGATTGGGAATCTGCTTGAGCAACTTAAGATCTCGGAACTTAAGAAGTATCCAGAGACGCGAGAGCCTCTAGAGCAACTAGAAGAGGCCTTGAGGAGGTCTTACATTCTGGTTAACAGTTGCCAGGACCGGAGCTATCTGTATTTGCTGGCTATGGGTTGGAATATTGTTTACCAGTTTAGGAAAGCACAGAATGAGATTGATAGATACTTGCGGATTGTGCCTCTCATTACTTTAGTAGACAATGCTCGAGTCAAGGTATAGATTGACATTGTTATATATCCTTCTTGGCTTCAGTCCTACTATTACTATACCTCTGGCTAGTTTTGTGGCTCCTACTGTTACCATTATCAATATCTTTAACTTGCTTAGTTCAGATTATGTGTGCTGTTGCGTTTTGTTATTGGAGAGTTTTTCATAGATCAAGAATTGTGCATCTTTGTTGGTAAATACAAGCAAATTATTTACTTTTGCTCCTTCCTCAAAGTGATGAAAAAAAATACCCTGCCCCTTTATATTTGCAGATATATAACCAGTTTGCTTTGATTTTGTGATTTCCTGGTAAGTGTTATTGCTGACTCAACTTGATTTGTCTATGTTTGACTTAAATATGCAGGAGAGACTAGAGGATATTGACAAGGATCAACGTGAATACACATTAGATGAAGAGGACAGAAAGATTCAAGATTTGATCATGACGCGAGAACCCTCCAAACATGAAACAACAGTTCTGAAAAAAACTCTTTCCTGTTCATACCCAAATTTGGCTTTTAATGAAGCGCTACAAAAGGAAAGTGAAAAGCTTCAAGTAGAACTACAGCGGTCACAGGCTAATATGGATGTGAGTCAATGTGAAGTAATCCAACACTTGATTGAAGTTACAGAAGCTGCAGCTACAAATGCTGACCCAGAGAAGAGTTCTCCTATTAGAAGTTCCAAGAAAATGGAGCGAAATAATTCAGATGCCAGTAGTGAGAAAGAACATTATGTTCATAAAAGCTATTCCAAGGAATATGACAATCACAAAACTTCAAGGTTTTGTTTTCTTTATATGCTTATCTGAAGTTACTAGCTAGGACATTACCCTTAAACTATCATAACATACATAGTTGGGTCCCAGGTTCTGTTTAAATATATATGGTAGTAATTAGCCCCTGGGATTTATTGCCCAGCTATGGGCTGCTCTGTTACATTGGTGCATGTAAAATGCCATACTAATGCCATTTTCAAGCTAGACTATATGGGAATGATTAATCTTACACCAAGCTTTTGCTTCTGTACTATATTCACTATGCGTAGGACTCCAAATATTTTAATTTATTCTGTTTCATGATGCTATAATTTTTCTAATTTGAAAGCTGTAATGATTTCTGTTGCATACTGTATGGTGAACTTTCTCTAAAAATCTGATGCCCTATTTTTTTTTTTGGCTCAGGAATACTTCCTCTGTTTCATCTGGCCATGATCTGCTGTCTAATAGAGGTTCACACTATCATGAAGAATGGCATACGGATTTACTCGGATGTTGTGCAGAACCTCTTCTGTGTATGTTCCTTTTTTATGTTTTTATGTTAAAATTGAACGCAATCTGTCTTGCAACTCTTATTTGAAAAGTGAGAAACTATATGTATGGTATGTATGTCCAAGTATTTGTTTGCTTGTGCAATCAGTCCATGTTCAAATTGATTTTCAGGAGTCGAGGATGTTAAAACTTGTACAGGTGTGGAATATATTGTTGTTTGAATTATTGGAAGTGAAGAATAGATATATATTTAATACTACTTGCATATCATGAAATATGTTGGAAAAGGTCCTTCATTGGCGTCTTTTGGTGGTCTTAATTCAAGTATTATTAAGAGACATTTCAAAATTATTGTTTTGATCGTATACAATTTTTAATGAGATTGAAACTGGTAGCCTGTGTCTTAAGGAGGGCAAGAGGTTAGTTTATCATCGAATTGACAGCTAAGAGAGGTTGGTTTGGATTATATTAATTTCTTTACTTGGTGAACATTTTAGATCTAGGGCTTTTATATAATTCATATACCATGTTTTGAAAGGTTGAACAGAATAAAACTGTGTTTTTGAAAATTCTGGATGCCCAGTGGAGCATGTTCCAATCTATCCTTCTTTCCAATCATGTCTAAACTCAAAAACTCATACGTGTCTAATTCATCACCAGTTCAGTATAGCGATACTATAATTAAAGCCAGTGAACTGTACTGTATGTGCTTTGTAGTTGTTTTTCCATTCTAAACAATATTTTCCGTTCTGCAGGTCTCAAGACATTATTTTATCCTTGTGGCACATTTTCAAGAATTGCTTCAGTAGCGACCAACAGGCACATATGTAAGTGGATAACTGGATTTTATATTTGTATATGCTTCTTACTAACTTCAAGTTCAACTGCAATGATTTTGCATGGTTTTACTGTTATTTCCAATCTCACACAAAAAATGTTTTGTTTACACCATCAGCTTCGGCGGAAGCATGTAATGAGTTGATGGCATATTCATTAATACTGTCATGCTGTTGCTATACGTGCTGTGTCAGAAGGAAACTTCGCAAGATGCTGAACATCACGGTAATTGCTCTCACCACCATATGCTGAACATCTGAAATGAATGCCTCTTCCACTTTTGGGCTTTGAACTAGAAACATTTCACCTGGGTTTTGAAATTCCAATCATTTTTGTAAATGTATGAGTTGGGCATGGGCTTTTTATAGCCATATCTACTAGTCAATGATCTAGATACACCATTTTCACATGTAGAAAGGCACACTTTATAGATCTGTCATAATTGCTGATTATCTTCTAATTGCAAACGGGTGTTCAATACTATTGGTTGCTTGAAATTATAGGTAGTGTAGCGTTTGGATTAAAAAAAATTGTTTAATGGGAATGAGTTCCTATTCTTCATGTTTGGATTCAGACTTTTTAGTCATGAAAATGACTTCAGAATGGGAATCCCATCAACATCCCATTCTTTTTTTTTATTTATCCAAATGCTACGTAAGAAATATTAAGTTTTAATCTTCATGTTGCTTGGTTCCACTAATTGGACCCTCATGTTAACTCTTTCTGGTTGCAGGGAGGCTGGTTTGATGATTTCCTCTCACATGTGATGTGTTGTTGTTGTGCCCTTGTCCAAGAATGGCGAGAAGTGGAGATCCGTGGAGCAATCGGTATGTATTCTATATAACTGGAGTTGTGCATAACTTAAATGGCACACCATGCTCCCATGTATATAACATATGCTTATGTTAGAACCTAAATATGGAGAAGAAAAAACTTAGGCAACCTGCGGGCCACTAATATTTGGAAGATATTTGTTTTCAAAATAAGTTATCATGTGATAGGATGCTAATGAATTGATATTGATATGAAATGGCAATGCAGGTCCTGAGAAGACAAAAACAAGCCCTCCACCCTCACAGTACATGGAGTCATAATTGCCAGGACAAAAATGGTTTAGTTGTTTGGGTATTAATCTCCGGAGGTAATTCCGATTCCTAGTTGTCTTGAAACTTGCATTTGGGATGTCCTCGCAGTGTCAATTTTTGGTTTTGGCTAGGCTTTGTGCCATCAGTTACATGTATGTACAGCAACTTTCCATATTCTTCTAAAGATCCACCAAGTTTCAAATGGATATAGTTGTGTGATGTTTACCAATCACATGTGGAGTGAACCTGTATTTTGCTTTAGCTGCCTTTCTTCCTTGTTGATTGACAATGTGAATATGTTTTATATATGCAATAATGGATGAAATTATTTGGTATGATGGAAGATATGCATTGAGGCTTGTTATTGATTTTCACATGGATGCTGCTCATTTATTTGACTTTTGATTCACTAAAGTGTGGTTCATGTCTTCTTGCCTATATGAACTCTGATCATTGTCCATGTTAGCTAAGCACATCTGCACATGGACATGGCTACATGCATGCATGGCATGGGTCATCGATATTCACCTCATTTCAGTTATCGATAGGCAGGTTTGGCTTTGGGCTTGGGCTTGGATAATGTTGCTTCAGCAGAGTGTCTTGTCTATTAAATATCCAAGCATACTAGTGTAACTAGCATAGCATAAAGTAATTTTTTAGTGCTTGTTTGGTAACACTACTTCATATAGAAATGAGTTGGAAGTTGCTGGAAGCAACTGGAAGTTTTCAGATGAAAAAGAATGTTGTGTTTGGGAAAAAAAAACCTGGAAGTAGTTTAATGTAAAAGTTTGTTTGACAAATACATCACTAGAAAGGAGATGCAAAAATGTGAAATGACCAAAAAAGGCATTTCATCACAAAAATAAGTTGTTAAATAATATAATATCAATTTTGAGTTTAAGTTTGAGTTGTGATGATTTAATGAAGAAAAAAAATGAAGTTAACAGTCCATAATTAAAAAATCTCAATATTTTTACAAGTCTAACTAACTATGGTATATATATGAAAAAATTTCACAAAATTGTATAATCTCTTATCTCTTCTACATTGTTATAAAGTTTTTCTTAATCTAAAAGCAAGACAATTAATAATATCATGCATTTCATATTTCATTATTTGTAGAATATTGGTAATAA
>JAYMTF010002424.1:0-18303 GCA_036897485.1 Pelargonium nanum | reverse complement strand
ACACCCCCCATATCTGTTTACTGTTTTCAGTAGTTTAGTTAATCACTAGGACTAAGTAATCTTGTAAGTTCCGCCTCAAGTTCCATGTGAATACAATATCCGAACTTTACCGTCCTTTATTACAAGGTGACTTTGGTATACTTGCTAAACGCCCAACAACTATGATGTTCACCATAACGATGTCGCGGAATTGGTGATGCATGTCGCGACATGGCTCCACCGTTGACCAATGTTGACCAACTCTGACTTGCTTGACTTTTGCATATTCTCTTCAATCTCGTCTCGTGCGCTCCTTATGACCTAAAAATTACATTAAAAATTCGGCGCACGTAAAAGAGGCAAAAACTAACATTATATATACAAATTTAAATAGAAATACGCTAAAAATCTAAAAGCTAAATAAAACAACCATAAGGACCGAAAAGAGGCAAATGTGTCCAAATATTACAATTAAGCACAAATGTGACTCTAAAACAAGGGTAAAATCAACTAAAACAAAGTCAGACAATTCGTGTAAAATAGGTATGAAAACGAGTTATCAAACCCCCCCCAAATTTAAAATGTTGCGCGTCCTCGGGCAAATGAAAAAGAAAAAAGAAAAAGAAAGATAACAACTAAACTAATGCAAAATACACTGCGCTACATGCAATCCTACTAGGCATACAATCGTCTGGGCAATCCATCAAGCAAAGTAAAGTTCAAGAAGCATACCATTTTCTCTCAAAGTTGTCATGCATTCAACATATTACCAAAAACATAACCATTTACTCATTCAACGAGTTTCAACATTATAACACAATGGTTCATCCGTGTGTGTGTGTGTTATCCTTGAAATTTGGGTCTTCCTAAAAGATTAAGGTAGCTAGTTCTAGGTTATCTATGCAATATGTGTCACTCCATCGGTTGGACTACCACTACCAAAAACAGTGTTTTTTGCGAGCAAGTTTTGTGCTCGCAAGTTGGGAGCAAACAATTCACGAGCAAATAGCGAGCAAGTAGCAAGGAGGAAATTAACTCGCAATTTTTCTATCAATTTGCTTGCAATGCCCTCGCAATATTTTGTGGTTTCAATTATTTGGCGCCTAAATTGGGCGCGTATATTATTATCTCAAATTGCTCGCAAAGTACATGATAATTGCTCGCTAACTTTATGAGCAAAAACTTGCTCACTCGCGAAGCGATGCCAAATATTTTTGTTGCTCGCAAATTTCTAGCAAATTGCTCGCAAAGTGGCTAGCAAATTTTTGCTCACAAATTGCTCGTAAACGTTTAGAATTGAAACGACATCGTTTCTATTGCTTGCTAAATGCTCAGTATTTGCTCACAAACTTGCGAGCAAAATTTGTTGCCCACTACCTGCACGCGAGTTGCTCGCCAAATGCTCGGAAATTGCTCGCTACACCTGAAAAACCCAAAGTCACAAAACTTGATTTTATCAAAAATAGAACCTGCAAAAACCTTCGTTTACTCCAATCTTCTGCGAAGCTGCCTCTCCTCCGTTTACACGGGAAGCTTCGATGATAGCAAAAGACATATGTCCAATTCGGGCCTCCGTTTAGCTCTGACCTCCATTCATCGGCCTATGTTCCCTTGGTGTCATTAGGGCATATGTGACTGTTGAACAGCAGACGCAGACTTCCAAGGTCGCTTTCCTTAAGATTGGCGTGAGAGGAAGGTACTTTTCATATGAATTTTCGCTTCTATTTGAACTATTTCTCGAGCTTTTGCTGTTTGAACGAACTGTTTCGTGTTGCTATTGCATAAATTGTTTATGTGTTTCTGATGTGATCTGATTTTGTTTTCAACTTACTGATAATTGGAAATTTGCGTGTATCATTATGTGTTTTAGCTCTGATATTGATTAGATTTAGTTTGCATCTCACTGATGTTTGGTAATAGGTGTATCTTGTTGTGATTCTCCTAAAATTGTTGTTCTAGGATTAGTTCAATACTTTAATGTGGAGATGTAGCTTTGTTTTTTCTCAATCATGCACATATTCATGTAATTACTTATTATTGAGCTAAAAGGTCATGCATATGAGATTGGTCAACTGTTTTGTGTTGTTAATTTGCATGATCTGCTTATGCATCTTTGTATTTCAGATGTGATATTGGTTATATTTATTTTTTCAGCTCATTAATATTCGGTGATCTGCATGTATCATGCCTAGAATATGTTGGTTCATGATTATTTACTGATGAAATGTAGTAATAAGAACTTTGGATGTATCATTAAGAACTCAAAGGAAAATTATTAGGCTCAATTAGATAGGTCTCTGTTTTCTATCCTCCTTTCTTTTTGTTTGTTTTTTTCTTAAACTTTGCTAGTTTTCTATCTCTCTGTTTTAAAATAATTCATTTGAAAGTAGATTGGCTATGTGACAGTTCCATATACAAGTTAGTCTAAACCTGTAACAGATTTTACCTTGCCCTCTCTTTCTCAACTCTATGTTTTGTTTATATCAAGCTTGCAGTTGCTTTCAAGATAGATATATGTGTAGCCATCTCTTGCTTGTTTCCATTCTAACATCAGATTTTTGACAGAGCTAATTGGTTTCTTGAACTTTCATTTTTTTCCTTCTTTTGTTTTCTCCCTTTCCAGTAGTTTGAATGGAAGTTTCATATATCTCTGTCTCACACACATGTGTATGAAAGTTTCATAAGTAAATTTTTTTTTATTTATACGACGTTGCTTCTTTCTTAAATTTTGTTTCTTGCTAATCAATTCTTCCATCTTTTGACCAAATCTAACAAATACAATCACAATCACACAAACTACTAATGTAACAAATTTTGTGGTACGGAGTATATCAAATATGTATTCTTAACTTCTTTTTTGTTGTTGTACAAGTCTATATATATCTCTTTCCATCCATGGAATTGGCATCATCAACTATTTGATTATTATTCTCTGTTTCAGGTTTGTCTTCTCCTGGTTACTAAAGACATATCTTCTATACATAAAAATGATTTAGGATAGCATTTGCTGCCTCCTCTCAATTTCTCCAGGTTAGAGCTCCTTTCTTTTCTTTATTATCTAGATGTGGTTTTTGTTGAAATGCAAATACGGTTTTGCTTTCATTGTTATGAAAAATCTCATTGTCATGAAAACTTAATGTTATTGCATTGTTCTTTTTTTCATTTACAACTGTTTTGGATGTTTCTGATGATGATGGTGGTACAAGTGACAATTGTACTGACGAACTATCGTTATTTAAGTACGCTTGTCGAGTACCTAAGTCAAGTAAAAAAGAGAAGTGCCTCAGCACAAATGAATATGTCGTTGTACATCAGTATGTGCTATTGAAATGTGAAGAAGTTCAACCATTTATTAGGTGAGAACATTAGTTGACTTACTTTAACACGTTATTGTAGTATGTACAATATTGTAACATAAACTTCTCCTTACAGTATGTACGAGGCTGAAGTTCGTGTTGAATATTATACTCTACAAGAAGATGAAGTACAAGACTTTGTCCAAAGAAATTCTTCGAAATGGTTTCTCGAATTTGTAGAAAAAGTCGAAAATTATTGGGTTGATGATCGTATAAGTGGTTTAGCATGGGGTCCTATAAAGAGAGTAAAAAGATATACATATTGTTTTGTCAATGAATATAAATTCCACACGACCTATGGTGAACATAAAGCGACGGACAATAGTAGAGTGTATGTTAAAGGTGAACACGGAAGTAACTTTTATGGGAAGGTCAATGATATTTTTGTGTTGCAATACGGAGACCCTAAATCATCTCACATTGTCATAATGTTTGACTATAATTGGTTTGACCCAACACCAAATCACGGGACACGTATCCATCCCAAATACGGTATTGTTGAAGTGCATAGTAAACGCAAATATCATAAGTATGAGTCATTCATATGTGGATTTCAAACTCATCAAGTATACTATACCCCTTATTCTATGCAAAAGGTCCTACTTTTAGGTGGTGGGTTGTTTGCAACGCGAAACCGAGATCATTTATCGAGTCAAAAGACATAAATGTTGTATATCAAACAAATTATGATACAGAGCGTGAAACAGTTATTGATGACAATAGACTTACCAACTACAACGAATTGTTGGTTCAAGTCAATAGAGAAGACGAGTTAGTTCGTGATGATGATGATGATGATGATGATGATGATGATGATGATGATGATGATGATGATGATGATGATGAGGATGATGATGATGATAAGGATAAGGATGAGGATGGTGATGATGATGAAGAAGACGATGATGATGAAGAAGACGATGACGATGACGACGACGATGATGATGAAGAGATTGGGGATGATGATGATGATGATGAAGATTAAATTGTATTTTGGTTTCATATAAACTTTAAGAGCAAATTGCAGATAACCCCTATGGGGTTATCACTTAAAGCAAAAAAACACCTTATGGTTTACTTAGTTGCACATAATCCCCTGTGCTTTCATTTTCGACTTTCCGTCCATTGCACCGTGAGTCTGGGTAGAAAAAGTCTATTATACCCCTAACGACTAATAAATGCCTAATTAGAAAATTAAGGGTCTCATTGATGTGTCTGAAGTTGAAGTTCGAGAGCATTGGTGGTCGAAGCGATCGTGGAAAGTGGTTCCGACGAATTTTCAGGCGACATTCCGACGCGTTAGCAGGCGACATTCCGGCGACGCTTTCCTTGCCTGAAATGAGGTAAGTAAATCATGAAATCGTTAGCCCTAATTTGAACAATAATCCTAACTGATCTGTTGCTAGATTGTAATGCTAGAACCCCAAATTATTTAGACAAATAGAAATTTGTTTTCATTTTGTGTTCAATATGGTATATCTAGGTCTGCAGGTGCTAGATTTTTGAAAAAAAATGAAGGATGAAATTGATTGGGAGTCCAGAAAAATATTGCAAGTGTTTCATGGTGGTTACTTTGTTAGGTACACTAGTGAGAAGGTGAAGTTTTTTGGTAACATTGCTGCAGATGAATTTAGTTTGATGAGGTTAATGAGAATTGTGGTAGAATTAGGCTATGAGCCAACAAGTAAAGTGTACTGAAGGAACCCTAAACAACATTTTCCTTATTCACTGGAGGAAATGATTAGTGAGAAAGATGTTCGTTAAATGTTTTTGGTATATAGGGAGCAATATGTCATGACAATGTACCTTGTGCCAGGACCTCCTCCATTGACTAAGATGACTCCAAGTGGGAAGATATGAATGATTTGGATGTTAGTAAGTGTGCAATGAAGAGGCCTAAAGAGAAGTTCTTGTTTGTCACTCGCCAAGAGTTTAAGGATATAAAAGAGGCTGGATATGATGAGAACACAGCGTGTGAGGCTGGAGATAAGATGGAAGGTTCTGATTTGGGTAGAAATGATAGGGCTGAGGTTGACGAAGAACCTGAGGAAGAGGTATAAGTTGAGGATCTTGATGCATCAGAAGAAGACAATGATGATGCATCAGCTGAAGATGATAATGTTGATGGTGAAGAGCTAGAAGCTGAAGATGATAATGCATCAGCTAAAGATGTCGACGATGATAATGATGCAGGGAGTGCAGTTGCCAATGAAGATGTTGCTGATAGAGATGATCAAAATGAGGCAGATGATGATGTTGAGGCATCTGAAAATATTGAAGCAGCGAATAATGATGAGGGTATTGATATGGATGCAGTGAATGATTATATAGAGGTACCTGAATGGGCTAGTTTTAAGCCTTTACACGATGATGGGGATGAGAAAATTGATGAATTAAAGGAGGGGGAGCAAGAGGCTGAGGTTCTGAAAGAAAGAAATGAAGTGAATGATGATGCAGAAGATGGACTGAGGTAGAGCAAGAGAATGAGGTACAAGAGGGGGCTCGAAATGAGGAAGAGAAAGATAGTGATTCAGAGCATGACAATGTTGAAGAACATAGTCTAGAGGTAAGAGCTGAAGTGGGGGGTAGTGAAGACTGGACGAAGCCTGTAAACAATGACAGTGATGGGGAAAAATGTGATCAGCAAAGAGCCCAAGAAGTGAGAAGAACCTTTGTTGACTTTGCTGACTTGAGGGATGTTCAGATTGGTTTGTATAGTAGATTTCAGAATGCAAGAGTATTTAGGGGGTTTTAAAAAACTTCGCTGCTGAGAAAGGGTTTGATTACCTGTTCACTAAGAATGAGCCCAAGGCCATTGGGGTTGTGTGCAAGGAAGAGGGGTGCAACTTCTATATATGGCGCAGTTCAGTGAATGGATCATCGGACTTGGAAATCAAGACATTTTACTCTAAGCACACTTGAAAAAAACCTGTTAACAACCAACGTATCACCTCCGACTGGTTGACTGAAAGGTACACACTAATTATTCATTAATGTTTTAAGCCTATTTAAATTATGTTTGTGTCTAATAATCCTTTTCCATGTACAGATATTTGAAAGATTTTAAAGACAACCCAAACATGGATGTCAAGCTATTTCAACGGTTGGTATACCGTGATATCACCTGCAATGTAAGCAAATACAAGGCTTACCGGGCAATTAGAAGAGCTAGAACCATGATTGGTGGTGATAAAACCTTCCAATATGAGAGGCTGCATGATTACTTGAAAATGATCACCAAAACCAATGCAGAAAGCAGGTGGAAATTAATGGTTGAACACGATACTGAAGTTGGGACAGAGAGGGCAATTCCAAGGTTCCTACGACTATACATGAGATTTGGACCACAGAAACAAGGCTTCATTGACGGTTGTCGTCCCTTTGTAGGCATAGACAATTGTCATCTAAAGGGATACTACGAAGGCCAGTTGTTGTCTGCTGGGGCATGGGATGCCAACGATGGCATGTTCCCTTTAGCATTTGCCATCGTTGAGCAAGAGAACAAGGCTGAATGGAAGTGGTTCTTGGAACAACTATTTGAGGACTTCAGGGACAATGAAGAACGAGGATGGGTTTTCATATCCGATAAACAAAAGGTATTCTATGTTATTCTGTGAATTTGTGTTTTAATAAGTTATTGTTTCTTATATTTTGTTAGTTTTTCATAGTTTGAGTTGTTCATAATTTTAGGAAAATTATATATTATTGTAGGGCCTAGTGGAGTTATTTAGAGACTGGATACCACATGTGGAACATCGTTTCTGTATGCGTCTCATGTACGAGAACTGGTATAAAGATTTCAAAAGTGAGGCTTTGAAAATTCAGCTGTGGAAATGTGCCAAGGTCAATTCTCCCCACAGGTTTCAACAAGAAATGTTAGTGTTGAAGGGTATTGACAATGAGGCCTAGAGTGGCTTAGAGCTAGACCAGAAAAGGAATGGTGCATGGCCTTCTTCACCAACAGGGCTTGCTCTGACATTCAAACAAATAGCCTCTCGGAGGCTTTCAACAGCTGAATCAATGATGGAAGGGAAATGCCTATAATTTCACTATGCTAGTTCATACGTAGGAAGCTGATGAGTAGGTTTTACACCAAGAAGAATGTGGTTGCTGGCTGGAATGGGTTGATATGTCCCAAGATCAAGCTTCTACTTGAGTACAACAAGAAAAAAATCAAGAAATTGTTTTGCTTTGTCAAGTGGAGGTGGATTTTTCAAAGTGGAAGAAGGGCCTGATAAGTTTTCTGTGAATTTACTAGCAAGGACATATACATGTATGGATTTCCAGTTAAGTGGGTTGCCTTGCAAGTATGCCATGGCAGCTATAGGGAAGATTAAAGAAAAGGCTGAGCTTTATGTGAGTAAGTATTACAATGTGACAGCATTAAAGAAAATATACGAAGGACAATTATTTCCTGTGCCAGGCATGAATGATTGGCCACCTAGTGGGAAGGAAGCCATTCATGCACCAATTATTCAAAAGCCTCCAGGTAGGCCAAGGCTAAGAAGGAGAAAGAATGTTGTTGAGGTTCAGAATCCACATAAGGAAACTAGGTAGGGAGGTGATGTTACTTGCAGTAGGTGTGGGGAACACGGGCACAACAGGCGTAGTTGCACACCAAAGGACTATGGTGAGGGTCCTGCTGAAAGGAAAGTGAGGAAGAAGGGCACTGGGAAGACCATAACCAGTGCTAGCTCTAGCCGAAATCCAAGTGAAGTTACTTTCACAATTAATATTGAAAAGAAGAGGAATGCTGCTGTAAAGAAACTTGAGAAGAAAAGGAAAAAACCAAGTGAAGATGATCAAAGTGGTGGAGCTAGAACTGAATGCACCCCGGAGGAAATCGAGGCTAAAAGGCAGGTTGCCTTAAAGAGGCAAGCTCAAAGGAATGCAGAAGCCTCTCAGCCATGGATTCCAGGAATCAATCGGTCAAAGCGGCAAAAATTGCAAATCATGAGTAAGACAAAAAAAAATGAATCCTGCAGCTTTTTAACAAGTATAATTAGTTTACTTACCAATGTAATATGTTTCAGCGATGCATTCATGTATTTAGAATTCATAATACTTAACTTACTTCAACTTTGGTTGCTTTCATGTTGTAGACCTCTGATTTAGGTGCTAATTTTCTACAAATTCAATTTTGTGGTCTAGCTGGACAAGCAATGAAGTGAGATCTGGATTTAAGGTAACAACCTATTCACTATGAACAACTTATGCACTATGAGCATATCTGTTTTGTTCAAAAATCACTTACTCTTTGCTAGTTTATGCAGAAACAGTTCATGCCACTATTGGGGTCTTCAAGGTTTGCAGCTGAGGCCTCCTTTTCTAGAATAGCAAATAGGAGATCTGTGGATGGGCAAGTTGGAGAAGGCCAATCCAGCACACAACCACCTCCAACATCAGCTACAGAGAGGTCAGAGAAAGGGAAAGGGAAAAGGAAAATGAAAGGGGAAAAAGTTAGCTCAAGCCAACCCTAAAATCTATAATGGGGAACTGTTTTTTGGGTATTAGATATTGTATTTGGGTGCTATTTTTGTGGATTTTGATATTGTATTGGGGCACGATTTTTGGGGCTAGAAGGGACAAGGAATCTTTGCTTTTGGTTGTGTGGTCCATCCATGGGTCAGATCACCCATGTGATGATGGTGGGTTATTGTTTAATATTGGAGCAATGTATTGACAAATATGGTGGTTTTATTTTTGGGAAATCTGAGATGTGGTTGTCAATTTCTTGTGTGTTGTTAAATTGTTTTGTGTGGATGTCAATTTGTTGTGTATTTCCAGCACCTTCTTCAATGAAAATTAGGTGAAATTTCCCCAACATTCAACCAAAAAAATGCACAAATTCAGGTAAGATGCTGCCCAAATTTTTACCATTTCAAACCTATACCCAAATGCATCCCAAATGCATCCACAAACTTAAATGCATAACAAATTAACATCAACCTCAAATCTGCCATGCTTTTGTCCAGATGAAACCTATCAACCAAATGCATCCCAAATGCACCCCAAATGCAAACCACAAATCTCATATTTAACCATATTTTTTTCCCAAATCCAACCAACATTCATGACAAACCAACCAACATTCAGTGCATAAAAAAACCTGTAAACTTGCATTCCAATTTCAGAAAACTCATTCATTCATTCAAGCTTAAGTACAGAATTCTTCATGAATTATTCATTGTGTACATCATCAAACCACAAATCACAGTAAACATAACTACTCATTTTCTAAAATTACAAACAGTTTTTAACTCTATTTCCACTTCTAACATCCTACAAGAACTTTCATGTTGATTCTTCAATTGAATATGATTCTCTGCCCTCAATGCAGCAATTTCCTCCATTGCCAACTTCAATTCTTCATTCAGCCTCGCAATTGTCTCTTTCATACAAGAAATCTTCTCAAACAGTTCACTACTAGGAGGATCGATCTAGTGGAAAAAGTTGCACTTGAATTCTTTCTATCAAAAACAAGAAAGGGATGAAGAGAATAAAGTTATCTGAGTTATAAGGCTAACAACATATGAAAGAGAATCAACTTACCATGAACTTGCCACACCCTATAAATCTTCTTCTTGCATTCTTGGCCGATGTTGATCTTTTAATCGGAGCAGGCACGCCGCAGTGACAGTGGACACCTTCCAGCTCCATTTCGCACGAATCCAACAATCGATCAAGCTCACAATCGCCTCAAGAACAGCTATGAACCAGATTTGGAGATTTAGGGTTTTCTGATTGCAATCATCCCTCAAACACGCGTGAATGAATAAGAAAGGGAAGAGGGGGTATTTTGGTCATTAAAAAAAATTTAAACATCATGTGCACAGCACGTGATGCACTCTGTTAATCTTTCCATCTATTTTAATGGAATAAAGTTGAAAATGAATGCACAGGGGGTTATGTGCAACTAAGTAAACCATAAGGTGTTTTTTGCTTTAAGTGATAACCCCATAGGGGTTATCTGCAATTTTCTCAAACCTTAATTATACTAAGTCAGTTTACTAAATACTATGTGTTAGTTTGCACATTTACTAGATACTACGTGTCAGTTTATGTTAAACGTATCTTATTCGTAACGATAGCACATTCACTAGATAATATGTGTTAGTTTGCACATTTACTAGATACTATATGTTAGTTTATGTTAAACGTATCTAACGTATCTTATTCCTAAAGATGATTCAGTAAGTTCTTTTTTCAAGTAAATTCATTTTTCTTTTCTATTTTCTTGATTGTTGCTTTGATTTTTGACTTGTGAAATTATTTGAGTGCATGTTTAGTATTTATTTGGTCTAACATGAATTCTTTTTAGACATGATATCTCGACGTGGAGGGAGAAGTTCTAATTCTTCAGCAAGTCGAGGAATTAGTGGTGACGAGAGTTAGAACAATGCTTCTAAACCTCGTCCTCCTAGAATTCATTAGCCCGACACGGATGCACATCTATTTGACATTGAGATAGATGATCACGAGGTAGAGGAGAATGACGATGTGTCCAACCAGACTGTGTCACCCTTAGTGGTGCCTATATTGCCTTCGCAGGACATTGAGCCGCTGACAAAGATTCGCATCTCGGCAGCAAATTCTGCTCATGTCGGCATGTAAGTCAATCAAAATTATAATCTAACAATTTAAATTTATATATGAGATCTGTATAGACACATGAATTGATTTTTTGTTGTAATTGTAGGTTTATCCTCCAGAAGCCAGTGGTTCTGTTTCTGACATTGTCAGGCATCGTTTCACTGGTCCTTGGGTGAGATGGGAAGATATTCTTGACGTCGTGAAGAATATGATGTGATCCGATTTTAGTGTATGTAAATTTTTTATTATTATTAAACGTTATGTGTATTAATCAAGTTTAATAAATATTTATTAAATGTATTTGAGCTTATTTGATTTCATGCGGAAACTCTACGAATGGGATGATTCTCTAGCTATAAATGTGGAGAAAATATTTCGTAAGAAAGTTAAGAATCGTTTGACCGATTGGTTCAACAAAGACAGAACATATAAGAAGAACCCGGGATAGATGGATGCAGACATTTGGCAAACAATGTTGAAAAAGTGGGACGGGGATCAGTTGTTTAAAAAGTTCTCTGCTTAAGGGAAAACCAACATGCTGGGGGTCTAGGAAAAGCTCTGCATACCCAAGGTCGGCGCTCTCTAGCTGCACTACGCCAGTCAATGGTAAACTTCTTAACTTCACAGTTAATTAAGACATTTAGTGTTAATACATAAATATCCATGTTTTTTCTTAAGTTTCAGAACAAATATTCTTCGTGTAATGTATATGACATATATGTTGTGATCATGTAGACATCATCGGAAGGGAAGCCACCGACTCGCAGCGAATTATACAAAAAAAGCCGACACGAAGAAGGGAACAAATGAATATATAATGAACGAGCTAAAAACATGTGTTTTAAACTGGATGTCTTGTTTTTTCATGATGAGAATTATTGTTGTGTTTTATGGCATGTGTTTTGATCTGATTGCTTACTGCAATGAAAATTCAGTAATTTTGGCACCACTAGCTGTCATTTAACCTTATTAAATAGGTCATGGGTGCCTAATCAGCCAAAGCCTTTTGCCTTATATGTAGCATCAATGAATCTAATGCTCACTCTCACTAACTTATGTAATTCACTGCATTTCATGGTCATCCTTAAACCCTCCTCAGCATATAATGCTTCTTCTATGAGTTTATTGTTGTTTTCATGAAATTGCTTGTCTGTACAGAAATGAGTGTTTGTTATTTTTCAGTAATTTGTGTTTGTTCATGTGGAATGTGAATGTAGCTTGTTATTTCCTTTATTTACTGTTGCTCCAATGTTGCGATGGGCATGTAATTTATTACACACGTGAACGTTGTCATGTGTAAAATGAAATTCTTGGGTAGAGGAAACACAACACTGTTTGGAACCAGGTAGGAAAGCTCATGTAGGCAGTAATGACAATTAGTGAGAGAGTTGATATGGAGCCTTGGTGATGATTAGGAGAAAGAGAAAATTACTGGCTAGACTTGAGACTTAGCATCATAGTTAAATAGCAAAGAGATAATGATACAAGTGTTTTTGAGTGTGTTGTCTTTTGTATCTCCTCTTCTTCTTTGACAAATCCCAGGAGTCTAGTAGAAGTTGAATCTGCATCATTATCACTGTAATCTTTAAACCAAGGTTCCTGTGATCCTACACACCATTTCTGCAACTCTTGCTGCTTTAGTTCAAGTTCATTATAATTGGTTCTTCCTAATTTGTTGGATGCTTCAAATTAATTTGTGTGTAGATTACTTTTGATGAGGCAATAAAAGAATGCGAGAGGATAACTTTAGAAGAGGCCGTTGCCTCAAACACTTCTTCAATACCAATTGATACTGACGTGGTTAGAGACGGTCGGTGAGAGGCATGACCGTGTGTATGACATGGGTGCCGAGGCTATTATTGCAAAGCGAAAGAAGACATATTCCACCACACAAGTCCCCTCTGATTGTTCAATTGCTCAACAACCTCATATATCTTCTGAAGAAATGGTAAAACTTGTTTTCTATATAATTTAAATGTAAAATATTCTTCTGACTATTACCTAACACTTTGTACATAATTTTATGTTCTTAGCATGACTTGCGGTACCGTGTGAATGAGCTATCCACGCAGTACAATGCTATTAACTCACAAATGAAGACAAATATTATGGAAATGTTCGTTGATCTTCAAAGTAAACTTGTTGAAAACATAGTGGAAAAGATGAACAAGGGTTCGGCTTCGCGCAAGTCAAAGAAGAAGAAAAAGAACAAGAGAAAAGTGTATGAGCCGTCAGAGTCATCCAATGATGAAGAAGAATGAACAAATATATGTTTGTTTATTGACTGAATTTCTATTAGTGTTTGAATTTGATAGTTTGTGTACGTAAATACTAACTTAAGATATTAGATTAATCTTATACAGATACAGATACAATATAATATTTATTGTTCATGATTTTTTTTATGTTGTGTATGAATCGAGGATGATGGTTGTTATAAATTATGAATCAGGGAAGCAAACTATGCTCCATTTGCTCGGAAATTGATTGTTGTTTGTGAGAATTTTGGGAGCAAGTACGGGGGAGCAAACTTTTGCTTGTTGTTTGCTCACTAAATAGAGAGCAAAGATTTGCTCGCAAACTAGCGAGCAAGTTGTGAGCAACCCTTTGCTCGCTAATTAGTGAGCAAGTAGTGAGCAAACGTTTGCTCGCAAATTTTGCTTTGTACTTGCTCGCAAACTAGCGAGCAATAATTTGTTCTCGAATTGCTCGCAATGTGCTTGAAACCAGCGAGCAAATGTCCGCTCACCAATTGCTCGATATTCGCGAGCAACTTGCGAGCAAATTCGAGTAGCGAGCAAACTGCGGGCTTCTTTTCAGCGGGCAATGATTTGCTCACAAAAACAATGTTTTTTGGTAGTGTAGTATCCCTTATCCACTAATCTAGAGATGTTTATCTATCGGGATCAAAAGGACTTAATCAAGCTTGTAATGTAAGGCTAGGGTCAAGGTGTGGAAAAGATTTTTTTACGAAGCTCAAATACACCTATAGTGAACTCAATGCTCACCTAGCTCACATCACACATCCCATAAAGTTTCCCCAACCCGCATGTTTACAAATCACCCCTAGTCCTTAATTTCAAAAATTGGGGAATATGATCTCTATTTTCTCTATTTTTTTATTATTTGGACTATGCATCTTTGAATGCTAATTTTCAAACTTGCTTTCTTTTGTCCAGCATTTTTATTTTATTTTTTAGAGATCAAAATTCCCCCTCAAACTTCTCACATGCAAAGGAGTAGGAAGCCTAAAAATATTACAATGATCACATAGTCCAAACCAACCCCAATATCCTACTCTAACCCCTCTCATGATAGTGTTCACTTTTGTAGGTGAAACACTGAGTTCGCTATAAACATAAGGGATCAAACATACATATGACATATAATAAAGGGATAATTACACGTACCACCATGAGCTATACAGCTTCTACCCCTGGATGCCCTGAACTTTTGCATTTGACTTTTGGATACCTAAACTATGTCAAACATCTTTACGTCCAATTTTCTGTCCGTAAAGTGGCAAAAAGACCTAAATACACTCCAAACTCAAAAAAAAACAACCAAACATGCCCTTAGTTGCTTGAATTAAGAAAAAAAACAAAATCAAACCCAGTTGAAGGTCGATTTTTCGGCGTCTCTCTCTCTCTCACATCTCTCACAGTCTGGCGCCCTCCCTTTGCATCTCCGACCTGCTCCATCCACGGCGACACGAGATCTGCTCCAGCGTGGTTGAAGGTCGAGGAAAAGGGTCACGGCGAGCACGACGTGGTTGAAGGTTGAGCACGACCATGGCCAGATTTGCAACCGTCGACGTCCTTTTTGTACTTCTCCGCAAGTGCGACGTAGACGTCCTCTAGCCACAGCGACACGAAATTTGCTCCGGCGTGGTTGAAGGTTGAGGAAAGGGTCACAGCAAGCACGACATGGTTGAAGGTCGAGCACGGCGAGCACAACTATGGCCAGATCTACAACCATCGACGTCCTCTTCGTTCTTCTCCGGCAAGTGCGACGTCAACGTCCTCCAGCCACGGCCACGGTGTCTCTGGGGACGGGGTGACCACAACCATGGCAAGATCTGCTCGCGGCTGCTCTCTACGGCGAGATTGGAGGGCTTGGATGGTATTAGCTTGAACGGTGGGTTGGTGGTGACTGGTGCGGGCTTAGACGTAGATTTTAACTTGAACGGTGGAGGGGGGCTTGGATGGTGACGGTGATGCTCCAGTGAGATGGTGATGGTCCAAATTTACAAGGGTTGGGTTCAACTTTTTTTTTAAATTGAAATTGTTTTAATCCATGTATGAGATTTGTTGAATAAATTGAATTTTTGATTAAATTTTGAATTGAATTGTTGATTTGTTGAATTTTTCATTATTTTTTTAATTGAATTGTTGAATTGAATTATTAATTTTTCGGAAACACTTGAATTTTCCGGCGAGTTTATGAAGTTTCTGGCGAATCTTTGAAGTTTCCGGCGAATCTTTGAAGTTTTCAGTGAGACTTTGAAGTTTCCGGCGAAGCATTCATGAACATGTTCTTGATGAAGAAGAAGGGTATTATAGTGAAGGGTATTTTTGGAATTTAAAAAAAATAGTCATGTGTTGTGCACATGATTGAATTATTAGAATATTTCGTTACTTGTAACTGACGGAAAGATGTTTGACATAGTTCAAGGTATACAAAAGCTAAATGCAAAAATTCAGGGTATTCAGGGTTAAGAGATGTATAGTTCAAGGTAGGTACGTGTAATTATCCCTAGAATAAAAGGGCACATTGGCTTGTAATAAAGATGATCAAGAAAAAGGCTTAAAGCTCAAAATAGGTGAGTAGTGGTAAACATGCAAGGAAAGGTAAATTTTTGCTCAAACGGTCCAATGATGACCTGAAACATTTCCTTCAATACTATTCTCTAGTCATTTCGCCTCAAAGTTCTACCTAACCAATTCTGGAGTTGACACTACACAACTTCCCTAAATCATGTTGCTAGCACAACAACTTAGAAAGTCCTAAACCCAAGTATTTCAACGTGCAAATGAATCATACCAAACATGCTATAATCAAGAAACTCACATCCAAGGATCCTAGTTACATGTTTCTAATCCAATTAAATACAGACAACAATCATATCATCAAGAAATACATCAGCATAAACTAAACCAACTTTTCAAGAGCCCAACTTCCAACATTCCTAATCTATCTAAACTACCCAAAACGAAAAGGAAACGTGCAATGCAAATGAAATATTTTCAATAAATTTTGAAAAATTTTAAAAATAAAAAGAAGGGTAAATTACACGTACCTACCCTCAACTATACCCCTTTCAACCCTGGATACCCTCAACTTTTGAATGTAACTTTTGGATACCCTGAAGTATATCAATCATCTTTCCATCCAATAATTCAGTTATATTTAACTGAAGTATATCAAATTTTTTTTTTAAAATTCCAAAAATACCCTTTTCTCTACCCTTCTTCTTCCTCACTCTCGCCGGAATTATCATACTCTCGCTGGAAAATTCAAAGTCTCGCCGGAATCATGAAACAATCGCCGGAAAATTTAAAACTTCGCCGGAATCTGAATTTTTTCCACCGAAAAAATCAAGTAGTTCCGGCTACATTTTCAAGCAAACAATGAACAAGAATTATAAAACAAATTGACAATGAACAAGAATTATAAAACAAATTGACAAAATAAACCAGTTCTTTAAAATTGAACTCCAATTCCAAACAAAAGTGAACCAAATTCTAAACAAAATGGGCAAGACCCAAATCAATGTGAAAACAAATATACAAGTAACAATATGAGGACAAGAATTGAATTGGGTTAGGTCTCTAACTCGTTTTCCTTTCTTTTTGTAAGCATTTGGAGAAGAAGAAAATAGAGAGGAGGGTCAAACAAGAAAGAGAAGAAACAAATGGGTACAAGAACCTCATCACCGATCTGGGTTTGCCATGCCGATGCTGGACGTCACGGCGACGGACGGAGCTCGCGAGCAAATCTGGAGCCACGCCGGAGCTAGGGTCTCGATCTGGCCGTGAGCAGGGCGGAGGGAGCGGAGGCGGAGGGAGCTCACCAGATCGAGTGAGAGAGAGCTCGATATCGTCCAGATCTCGCCGTCGTTTGCTTATGGACCGTGAGCTCGTCGACGTCCAGATCTCGCCGTCGTTTCTGGAGATTGAGGCTATTGGAGCATGCCGGAATCGCCATAGTGGTCGTCGATGGAGCTCACTATGAAAGGAGGAGATGGAGCTCGCAAGGACACCGTCATCGCTGCTGCGCAGCTCACGCCGGAGCTCGGCCATCGACGGCGACGATATGCTCCACCGCCACGCACGCCGACGATCTTGAGAGGAACGGAGTCGCTGCAACTAGTTTTTTTTTTCTTTTTTTATTTTATTAATAAAACTAAAAAATAATTAAAATTAAAATTGAAGGGTAAATTAGCCTTTTTAACAGCTTGGATGGAAAAATTGATGGGAAATTGGACGGAAAGATGTTTGACATACTTCAGGGTATCCAAAAGTTACATTCAAAAGTTGAGGGTATCCATGGTTATAAGTGATATAGTTTAGGGTAGGTACGTGTAATTTACCCTAAAAAGAAAGAGAGCGGTTTAAAAAAACTGCTATAATTTTCAAATTTTTGCTAGTTGAAATGATAATAAAAAATGGTTAATTTTGTGGAAAAGAGAAAATGATTTTAAAATTGCTAATAAAAATATATTATTGCCTTAAAATCTAATAAAATGACACGTGTACCATCAATGGTACTATATATATATATATATTAGCCAACTAAGGTTATGTTTGGTATGCAGGAATGAGATGGAGTGAAATGCTCATTCCAACATTTTTATCCCTTTTCTATGTTTGGTAGAAGTAAGAATAGCTAGAAAGTCCATTCCATGAAGAGAGCCTATTCCAGCTTTTCCTCGAAACATCATTCATTTTCTTAGCATAGGGAATGCTCGTTCCAACTTATGCTGGAATTAAATTTTAAATGAAAATTTACTAAAACGCCGTTACTTATAATTATTGATTCGGTACAAAAAATCGGCTATCTCCTGACAAATCATCACATGACGCGTGGCACGATGAGTCATCGTCAAATAGTCAACGTAAGAGTGAAATGGGGATCCAAAGGAGAAGGTCCTCAGCCTGAGCACCCGTAGCCCAAGCCGCACGGGCTGCACGGATCTGCAAAGGCACACGCGAATCCCACATCCACGAAGCCCATACGCGCGTCCCCTCCTCTCTTGTCCATCGCATGGCCAAGCTACCGGGCCTAATTGCATGTTGCATAGACAAGGTTGCTGTGAGTGGGATGAGGTCTCAGGATCGATCCCCACTCAACACATCCTTGGTGGTGGTGGTGT